>VDFB02176183.1:0-147606 GCA_007258455.2 Sequoia sempervirens | reverse complement strand
TTTAGTGCAAGATTGCATTGTTGCACATTTTGAATCGAAACTTAAAAAATCAACCTAGAACCTATCCAATGGTATTATTAGACATTATTGAAGATGAAAAACACTCAAAATACTTAAAAATACTCTTTCTAACCTATTTAAACTATTTTGGTTTTCATCACTATTTCTAAATTACCTCATTAGTAAAGCTACCTCATCACCTATGTTTTCTATTTATGAAGCCTTGAATGAAATATATATTTCATTTATTTTAATGGATACATTTTTGAGGAACTAATATTTGTCTCATTACCATGCTACGGGTAAAATTATCCGCCATGCTGAAGAAACAAACAAGGAAGAAAGATCTAATAGATGAAGAGTATGAAACCTTCAAAGAACAGGAGAGAGAACGGGTGGTGAAATATCATGAAAAGAAGAAATTGGAAATGATTGACGAAAACAAGCCAATTGAAGAGGAACCTCAACTGTCAAAAAGAGAAAAGAAATTGACAACACAAAGGGAGCAAATGCGAAAGAGTCATGCTAGGAGAGATGCAGATACTGTAGTCGGAGACACACTCTCTACTACAAGTGAATACAAAGGGACACCATTAAGCACAAGTGAATATGGAGGGACACCATCTACCGCAAGTGAGTATGGTTGGACATCATCCACCGCATATGAAGTTGAGAGTATATTATCACTCAGATTTGACGAAGAAGGTATGCCATCATCCCCACGTGAACCTCAAGGTATGTATTCTACTCCACCCTCGATCGAAGGTATGCAATCTAGCCCACCTCAACTAAATATTGATGAAATTTCTAATGTTGAGATGTATGTACCTAGGAGAACACCACCTAGAATTTTGTGTAGAAATCCAAAGTTTTTGATTAATATTGATGAGGATATTTTGCAGCACATGGAAGGTAAGATTCTAGAACACACTTGTAGAAGATATGGTGATAAGATTTGGAAAATATTCTTTGAAAGGCTAAATGAGACCGAAAGATGTCAACTATTTGTTCAAATGATGTGGGGTTTAAAGTACAGAAACATCATGAAGACTCTTGGGTTGAGAACATCAAATGCATCAAATGAAAACACTATTGTGAAGAATCTAATGGATGCTTATGAGAGTGTGGGTAAGACCTCATGCTCAAAGAATAGTAATGTCACCTGGCATGTCATTACATCGACTTTGGTAAGCTATCAAACAAATAGATCTCATCTCATTAAAAATACAAGTGAACAAATGGAAATTAGTAGAAAAACTTTATCAAAATCCATTGAAAGGTGGCAAAGAATTGAGGGCACTGATTCAAATGAATTATGGGAATTCTCGGGGAGACTGCCACATAAAGATGAAAAAGTTGTTGAAGTATTGAGAACACTAATTGAAGAGTACTAGAAGAATAATACAAGGCCATCTCTAAATCAAAGGGATGTTGTAAGAAGGAGAATCGGTAGTCAAAACCGTGAGCCACATCCAAAGCATTTTTTGGATACGACTCAAACCCAATTTTTTCATAAATTTCAACAGGATTATCCTTAAATTAGTATTTGTCAAAGATTTTTTGAAATGCTTAAACCTTTTTATGTCAAGATAAATCAAACATGAACTACTTGTTGTTGTAGACTACATATTGAATTCTCTAACCATTATGATGTTTATCATTCTATATGTTTAGATTTGCATACTAATGATATTTTGTGGGATTGTGGCATAGAAGCCCCACCAAAATCTTCAAGAGAGTTCTTATCAATTTTTTTATGTGAAATAGAGGATGGAAAAATATTCTATAGGACAACATGCTTGGATGGTTCATGTGAGCATTGTGGTGGCTTGCAACGAATGCCAGTATGTCAACATATGCAAAGCACAAATGAGGTGGGACAAAAACTAGTAGATTTCAAGAAGTATAAAACAATGGCATACACTACAAAAGATGGGTCTCAAGAAAAAATGTGTGATTTGGTTATTCAGAAGATTCCAGTGTATCAATTGATGTCGATGTTTCATGAGAATCTAATGTATGAGTATGCAAGGTATACCCATAAAGCCTGATGGTTGGACACACAATTCAAGCTATGCAAGGACACCTTTCTAGTTGGGAACATAGTATCAGTGGTTAAATTTGTCAAGAACTACACTCTATAGCCAGAGTGTGAGGTGTAGTCACAGTATTACAACTCCACACAGGTTTCGATATTTGTGCACATAACATTCAATCATGTAGCTAATAGTACAGAGGACCAAAGGAAGGTATTGAGGGAGTATCACTTTTATATTAGTGATGATCACACACATTATCTAGAGTTCATGCAAGGTTGCTTCCAGATGTTCTATAGTGATTTGGCTCAGAGGGGCATAACATACGGTCAACATATAATATGGTCAGATAACTGTGCAACATAGTTCAAGAACGTGCACATGTTCTACTGGTTGTGCAGGATGCATCTCAGTACAGGTGTTCAACATATGTGGAACTTTTGTGAGGCTGGGCATGGAAAGGGGGAGCATGATGGTGCAAGAGCATGCGTGAAAAGAGCATTAGCATGAGAAGAGTTAAAGTATAAAGACAATGCAAAGTTGACAAATGCAAGATCAATCATCAAGTGGTGTAATGCTTCGATGGGTCTAGTCAATGAAGGTACATCTTTAGTTCATAGATTTTTTTGGTTGATGTATGATACTAGCATTGCACCATATGAGGATTTTTGTACACTAACAGGATCAAGTGAGCTACACTCTTTCCTTAGCTCAAATGCAGGTTCATGGAGTATCGATACACATAAGATGGCATGTTTTTGTTCTTCATGTACAATGCAAGCCTAAAACGATTGTGAGTCAGGGGAGTGGGTTGACAAATGGTTTACAATTTATATCTTAGCCCACTTCACATGTATCGCCCTTCGACGACATTGGAACCAACACAAATGGAATCATTGGTTGACTTTGACCATGTATCAGATCTAATTCAACCAGGTAATATATCTACTTCCTTAGTTTTTGAAATTCCATATTGTTATCTTACTTTGTACTATATTCGTAATGTTGACTAATTTCAATTGATTTGCTACACATATCAATGCAGGGCATGTTTATACAGTTATTGCAGATGAAGAAAATGAAGAGGGAACAAACTATGACTTGTGTCATTATGTTGAGGCCAAAAATAAATTGGAAGCCCTAGTTATAGATGGAGAAAACATCGAATACCCTACAAGATCAGTTGTTGTTACTGGAATGTGGCTTAGAAGGTACCCACATAAGAGTGTTAAACTTTGGTTGTTTGAGGACTTTGACACACATCGTAAGATTCTTCATTACTCAAACCTTATTGTGGCATCCAATGTTCATTTGAGAAAATATGGGGGTGGACCTTTGAACAAGACCTTGTGGAAGGTCCGCGAGTCTGACCATGAGGAAATACTTGACACAATATAGAGTAGAGCATACCTGGATGGTTCATTGGATTAATTTGTAAGTATATGCATAATGGTTCTTATTAATTTATACTTGTATCCACATTAATTTGTTTGAGGTCAATGCTATCATCTTATTTTACTTTGTGTATCTCTAAGTAACCCAATAAATAATGATTAGTGTCCCCTTGCAGAAAATGCAGATTTATGAGCCATCCAAGAGAATCTCAGGCATAAAAGAAATGCAACATCCCTATTTTGATGATCTTGACAAATCTCAATTATGATTTTAAGCCATTACAAAAGTGCGTGCGAAGCTTGGTGAGGGAATTTCAAGTTATTCATTTGAATTTAACCTTATCATGAGCAGCTATGATGTAGACATTATAGGAGTATCTCAAATTTCAAGATATTCTAGATTCATGAGAGGTGTTGTGTGCAATAGGTATCTTGGAATTCCCAGTGAAGATATATGACTAGAAGTGACTAAGTTGAGAGACTTCCCTGCCTATCTATAAGTTCCTTCCATCTATTTTCATTTCATTTCCATTTTGGATGAGCTGTTTCTTTTTATTCTTTTACTTTGCGTACATCTATAACTAAACTAGTAAAAATTGATTGGTCTCTCATTGCAAAAAATGCTGATTTTTGAGCCATCGAAGAGAATTTCAGCCAAAAAAGCAATGCAACATCCTTATTTTGATGATCTTGACAAATTTGAATTCTGATTTGAAGCCATTATAAAAGAGCATGTGGAGCTTTGCGAGGGAATCTCAAGTTACTCATTTGAAGTTAACCTCTAAATGAAACCCTATGATGTAGACATTATAAGAGAATCTCAAATGTATGAGTGACATTGTAAAATATCTGTGAGAGCAGAGTACCTAAGGAATTGTAATGAGATTTTTACTTCTAATGACATTTATTGAAATATTGAAATTTGGTGTAGGGGCACGAAGGTTATTGAGCAAATTTGGTTCATGGAATTCTTTTAAGTTAATAAATTGTGTTTTGAGTAAATTGTCAATTGAATAAGGTCATATTACATGGTCAATTGATTTATAATGTAATAAGTCATGTTAGTTACAATCTCAACAATTAGGCATGATTGGAAAGATCTAGAATCATTTGTAAAGGCTATATTTAAAGCCTCTTGAAGGCTCAGACACAATGTAATCTTGGTGTAGGAGCACCTAGTCTCCTAGATGCAAAATTTCACTTTTCGAAGGTTGATAGGTGGTTAATAGATTAGATTAAGGTATTTTGTGTTTGTTTATGCTAAATAAGGTCAATCAAGACCATTTAAGGTGTATTAGGGCAAGTTTTTGAGTCTCGGTGGTCAAATGTGTAAACAAATGCATTCTTGCTACAAAATTGTCAATATTTGAATTTATAGCCTTTTGAAGGAAAATATTTGAATTTGGTTGTAAATGTGCAAGAATGAGGTCTAAGAGTTTGATATACCATTTAGAGAGCTTGGTTTTCATGGAGTTCCTTTCAAAGCCTCTGCTTTTATTGTTCCTACGGTAAACTATTTGATAGAGTTGGTGCAATTACCTTTCTTAGTAATCACTATTAGTGAGATTGAGATTGTTAACCTTGAGAGAGTATGACTTGGGAAAAAGGCATTTGATATGGCTATTATTTTCAAAGACTTCAAGCGGGATGTACTCTGAATTGATGCCATTCCTCAATCTTCACTTGATGGCATCAAGGAATGGCTAAACTCCATGGATATAAAGTATTATGAAAGCAGAATGAACTTGAACTAGTGGCCAATTTATTTAAGATGGTGGTTAAGAATTTTGAATATGGAAGCTAGTGATTTTGATTTTGATAATTCAGAAGAGTTAGAACAAGGAGATATGAACCCTCTAATGTAGAAGAGGAATTAGAATCAGATTTCATGTAGCCACCATCAAGAGTGTTAAAAGCCAACAAGATGGAGGGAATTCTTATATAAGGATAATTTTCAATGTTGCAGGTACCGACTTTAATGCCAACTACAATGGCAACATTGAAATTCCCTGGCAGTATTTATGTTGAGGAAATTTCCTTTAGATGCAAGGATTCAAATCACATCAACCATGGGGTACAAATGATTAAATCCCAGAGACGATCTGTAGAAATGAAAGGTTCTGAAAAGGAAGAGAGAGCTACACTAGTGACTTAGGAGAAACTTCAGCTTTCAAAAATAAAGTCAATGAGGCTGGAAGACGTGTGGATTGGGCCAACATTTGGTGGAAGAGGAAGAAAGATGATTGGAACTCTAGAGGCCCACCATACTAGATTTCGGTATTCAACCATGAGAGTAGATGAGAGAGCTGATATCATGTATCAAAAAATTAAGCATGCATTCTTCCAACCAGCGGAGAAGGAGATGATTACTTTGCTTCATTTTCATTTGCATAAGCATATCAAGGCATGAGAGCCAAGAAGACCAAGGATGTCTAGTTTTATGTGGAGCTAATGGATGTGGTCCAAACTTTAGGAGGGGCAAGCAGGTTATCTTGTTTTTACTGCTGCTACCTACTTTCACAGTGTTCTTGGATTGAAGGGTTTCATGATGTAATTCGACCCATTCCACTTTTTCTGCCTACTATAACTTGTGGAATGGGTCCTCTAACTTGTAAAATACATGTCTAACCTATTTAAAATGTTTTGGAGTCAAGGTTGGGTGTTTGGGATGATGTTCTAGGGCTATAGCAGGGTATTTTCATGATGAAAATGAGGGTTTCAAGTGGTGTTTTGACAAAATGTGGGAAGGAATATCCATATAATGTATTATTCACCATGTGTAGGGTCTGGTAAGTGTGTTTGGTGCTTTTTTTGGGTATGGAAGGTGCGAGAGATAGGATTTTCATTAAAATCCCAAGTATTTTGCTTGAAATAGAGGGTTTGGTGTATTAGGGGTCTAGAGGTCTTGGAACTGGAAACAAATCATGGAATTGGAGGTTTTGACACATAAAATATTGTTGTTTGAGGAGTTTGAGTGAAGATCTAGTGTTTAAAAGGTTGTCTCTTTGTAAATAGGGCTAATTTAGTAGCCTTTATGCAAGGTGGTCTATTGTATCTTAATGATGGTACAAGGAAACATGGTATGATCTCTTGGGAATTTATCTTAGGGTCTGTGTTAAAGCTTGATTGATGTTTGGTTGGCCATTGGATGACCTTCTCTAAAAGATAAACCCATTTGATGAGATTTGGAGACTACAAGTTAGGCAAACGTTTATTGAAAACCCATACTCAAAACCTTCCCACAGCCAAGAAAAGCCTAAAATACCTTCAAAAAAGTCTGCACAAGCTTAAAAGTTCAAGAGATATCGCTGCCCCCAAATATTTCTTCAAACCCTAGTAGTAAACCACCATTTTCCACTAAAAAATGCACCATTTGACATCTAGGGCATCACCTAAAAACCCTCTATTCACCTCCCTTGTGCAAAAATTTTGCACACATGTTTTATAACCATAACTAAGGCTTTCCATCAATTTCTAGAAGCATACAGTGTGTGAAAGGCTTAATATGACATTTTAATGAACTCAAAATCCTTAAAACAGGGTATACAAACTGACCCTCAGTAATTGGCTTCTAAAATGAACAAAATCACTTGAAATCCAACCAAACCAAAATTAAAACAGAGTTAAGTCTTCTTCCCACCGAATTCCATTGAAAAGAGAGCACAATCACCCTGTACGGAACCGTACAGTTTAAACATCAAATCCCAAAGTGCAAAAGGGTAGCAATCTTTGATAGGGTATTACTAAAATACTATGGTGCTTATAGAATCTTCATCTAAACCTATGGGATTGTGTTGGGGCCATCTACAATAACCTCTCTCAGTTTTTGTTAGCTTGAAGTGGTTTTCTCATGGTTTCAAGTTTTCAGTTGATGGAAAAGTGTCAAATGCAAGCAGTGGAAAGTTGCAAAATGGTGCAAATTTCATTCTACAACTCATGTGACCAAATAGACTATTCCAACATGTCTGAATATGTATGTTTATACTAGGCCTGGTCCTCTTTCACACCCAAACACATGGAATTGCTCCAAACTACATTCAAGGAAATCAATCCCTTAAGGGTCCAAACTACAAAATGGCTACAAAATTCAGCATGTTGCTACTCAAATACCATGATTCTCAAAAACTTCTTGTCTAATCCTATAGGATTGTGTTGGGACCTTCTATAATAACCTCTCTCAGTTTTTGTTATCTCGGAGTGGTTTTCCTGTAGTGTCCACTTTTTAGTTGATGGAAAAAGTGTCAAATGGAAGCAGTGGAAAGTTGCAAAGTGGTGCAACTTTTGTTCTACAACTCGTGTGACCAAATAAATTATTCCAACACATCCAAATAGGTATGCATGCGCTAGGCATGGTCCTCTTTCACACCCCAACACACAGAATCACTCCGATCTACGTTCAACTAGATCAATCCCTTAAGGGTCCAAAGTGTAAAATGGTTGCAAACTTTAACATACTTTTACTTGGATACCATGATGCTTAGAAACTTCTCATTTGATCCTATGGGATCATGTTGCACCTCTCTACAATAATCTCTCTCAATTTTTGTTATCTTAGAGTGGTTTTCCTGTTGTGTCTAGTTTTCAGTTGATGGAAAAAGTGTCAAATGGAAGCAGTGGAAAGTTGCAAAGTGGTGCAACTTTCGTTCTGCAACTCGTGTAACCCAAAAAACTATTCCAACACAACTGAATAGATATTTTTACGCTAGGCATGGTCCTCTTTCACACCCAAACACGCGGAATTACTCCGAGCTACGTTCAACTGGATCGATCCCTTAAGGGTCCAAAGTGCAAAATGGCTGCAAACTTCAACATGTTGTTACTCAGATACTGTGATGCTTAGAAACATTTTGTTTGATCCTATAGGATCATGTTGGGCCCCTCTACAATAACCTCTCTCGGATTTTGTTATCTCAGAGTGGTTTTCCTGTGGTGTCTAGTTTTCAGTTGATGCAAAGAGTGTCAAATGCAAGTAGTAAAAAGTTGCAAAGTGGAGCAAGTTTTGTTTTGCAACTCCTGTGACCAAACAAACTATTCCAACGGGTCTGAATATATATGTTTATGCTAAGAATAGTCCTCTTTCACACCCAAACATGCGGAATCACTTTGAGCTATGTTCAACCGAATCGATTCCTTGAGGGTCCGAAGTGCAAAATGGGTGCAAACTTCAGCATGTTGTTACTCGAATACCATGACACATAGAAAATTCTCGTCTGATCCTATGGGATTGTATTGGACTCTCAATTTTTTTTTAATCTCAGAGTGGAATTCCCATGGTGTCTAGTTTTCAGTTGATAGAAAAAGAGTAAAATGCAAGTAGTAGAAAGTTGCAAAGTGGTGCAACTTTCATTCTACAACTCGTGTGACCAAAAAAATTGTTCCAACATGTTTGAATAGGTATTTTTTACGCTAAGAATAGTCCTCTTTCACACCCAAACACATGGAATCGATCTGATCTACATTCAACCAGATCAATCCCTTAAGGGTCCAAAGTGCAAAATAGATGCAAAGTTCAGCATGTTGTTACTCGGATACCGTGATGCTTAGAAACTTCACATCTGATCCTATAGGATTGCGCTGGACCCTCTACAATAACCTCTCTCAGTTTTTGTTATCTTGGAGTGGTTTTCTTGTGGTGTCCAGTTTTTAGTTGATGGAAAAAGTGTCAAATGGAAGTAGTGGAAAGTTGTAAAGTGGTGCAACTTTTATTCTGCAACTCGTGTGACCAAACAAACTATTTCAATGCATCTGAATAGGTATGTTTACCCTAGGCATGGTCCTCTTTTGCACCCAAACATGTGAAATCGGTCCAAGCTATGTTCAACAAATCGATTCCTTAATGGTCCAAAGTGCAAAATGGGTGCAAACTTTAGCATGCTATTACTCAGATACCGTGACACTGAGAAAATTCTCATCTGATCGTATGGGATCATGTTGGTCACCTCTGTAATAACCTCTCTTGGTTTTTGTTATCTCAGAGTGGTTTTCCCATGGCACTGTTTAGTTTTTAGTTGATGGAAAAAGAGTCAAATACAAGTGGTGGAAAGTTGCAAAGTGGTGCAACTTTCGTTCTGCAACTCATGTGACCAAACAAACTATTCCAACACGTCTGAATAGATATTTTTACGCTAAGAATGGTCCTCTTTCACACCCAAACACGCAGAATCGCTCCGAGCTACGTTCAATCGGATCGATCCCTTAAGGGTCCATAGTGCAAAATGGCTGCAAACTTCAACATGTTGTTACTCAGATATTGTGACACTTAGAAACTTCTCATCTGATCCTATGGGATCATGTTGGGCCCCTCTACAATAACCTCTCTTGGTTTTTGTTATCTCAAAGTTTTTTTCCTCTGGTGTCCAATTTTTAGTTGATGGAAAAAGTGTCAAATGGATGCAATGGAAAGTTGCAAAGTGGTGCAACTTTCATTTTGCAACTCATGTGACCAAACAAACTATTCCAACGCATTTGAATAGGTATTTTTACACTAGGAATGGTCCTCTTTCACACCCAAACACGCAGAATCGCTCTGAGCTACGTTTAACTGGATCGATCCCTGAAGGGTCCAAAGTGCAAAATGGCTACAAACTTCAGCTTGCTATTACTTGGATACCGTGACACTTAGAAACTTCTCATATGATCCCATGGAATCATGTTGGGACTCTCTATAATAAGAGCTCTCAGTTTTTGTTATCTCAGAGTGGTTTTCCTGTGGTGTCCAGTTTTTAGTTGATGGAAAAAGTCTCAAATGGAAGTAGTGGAAAGTTGCAAAGTGGTGCAACTTTTGTTCTACAATTCGTGTGACCAAAAAAACTATTCCAACGCATCCGAATAGGTATTTTTACGCTAGACATGGTCCTATTTCACACCTAAACAAGTAGAATCGCATCGAGCTACGTTCAACTGGATCGATCCCTTAAGGGTCCAAAGTGCAAAATGACTACAAAATTTAGCATGTTGTTACTCGAATACCGTGATGCTTAGAAACTTCTCATCTAATCCTATGGGATCATGTTGGACCCCTCTACAATAAACTCTCTTATTTTTTGTTATCTCAGAGTGGTTTTCCCGTGGTGTCCAGTTTTTAGTTGATGGAAAAAGTGTCATATACAAGCAGTGGAAAGTTGTAAACTGGTGTAACTTTTGTTTTGCAACTCGTGTGACCAAACAAACTGTTCCAACACATCTGAATAGGTATGTTTACACTAGGGATGGTCCTCTTTCACACCCAAACACACATAATCGCACCGAGCTGCGTTCAACTAGATCAATCCCTTAAGGGTTCGAGTGTAATATGTTGAAATAGGCTATTCCACCTATTGTTTAGGATGTGTCTCGGTGATATGGGCCTGATGTAAGTAGGATAGGGAGTAGGAATAAGAAAATAACATTGGTAAAGGCATTGGAAAAGATTACTAACGCTGCCCCTATTCAAAATTCAAAATTGAGGCCCCTTAAAAGCAAGGCTAGAAGAGGTGAAAAGAAGAAATTGCTAGAAAATAAGTTAGAATAGGTTGGAAATAGGGTGAGGTTGTGGAGTTTGATGTGTTCAAAAGGTCTAGAAGGACAGGGGAGGTCAAAAGTATGTTATGGCATGATTCCCTAGTTGGGAAAACAGGGGTTTTGAATGAAAAAGAGATGTTTGAGGGAGTAAAAGTGGGTAAAGTGAAGAGGCAACATAATTTGGTGGTCAATTAAGTTTGTAAAGTTAGAATGAATAGTGTTGGAATAGGATTTGAGGTTCGGGTTCGGGTTTGTGGGTTCGGTTCACCAGTTAGGCCAATTTTTTTTGGAGGGGGGTTCGATTCATTTTGGGTTCATTGGTACAAAAATCATGTAAAAAAAAATATAAATATATATGTAGCCTAGAAGCATGCGCTAGGATTAGAATATAACATAACATCATATAAACAACAAAACCACCATAAAATTGAATGTCATTTAAAACATGCATGATAAATATTCATCATTGAAACTTGAATTGTGGTAGCTTGATATACAAAGTCTATTGATGCTAGGGTTCAATTTGTATGATTTTGAAAAAAAGAAGTCAACTGAGTAGAGTTATCAAAGTTCTTCATAAATCATAAGAATTGTTTTAGTACACTAGCCATTTTGATGTCTTTTTGCAATCTCAAACATTATTTTTTATCATTGTTACATTGGTCTTGAGAGTGGTAGCTTAATATAGCTCCACAATACAAAATCTGGTTTACCTATGCAGTGTAACAATGACATAGGCATATTTTTCTTTCAAAGAACCAAAGGGTGAGTGCACAATTGAAGTGTATAAACACATATATTTTTGTAATATCAAGGATACTTTTTGAAACTTCCATGCATTGCTAATCTAAAAGGAAAAGTATTATGTATCCTTTGCTTAATTGAGTTGTTCCAATCAAAGGATTAAATATATTGGAATATTTTTATCAATCATCTCATAGAATACCAATTGAAAACATGTTTTTTGCTTTTAGATAAAGTTGTTTACCATCAATCAATTAATTTATTCAAGAAAAACCATGAAGGACAATAATGATCAATGCTATGGCTAACCAATTAATAAGTTTACACGTGAATAAGTCAAGCATGTACATGTGAATAAGGGAAGCACAAGTAGTCACACACACATATGACTTGAAATATACACACAAATACATAGTATACACAACTTAATATAAATTATATGCACAAATACAAGGTATACACATGAAAACGCTTAAGTCGCAAAGTATACATTAGAACACACGTAAGTCATAATGAATACATGTACGTTGTAAAGTATACACTTGAATACACATAACTCATATCTGTTGAACTATGAATTTATAACATGCAAACATGGACACCATCAATAAAAAATATTTGTATTAACCAAATAGCCATGTACACATACATCAATATATGTCGATATAAGCATAAAATATAGGTACAAAATAGCCATATAGCCTTACAAGAATGCCATATAGGCATACAATGTCAAATATATCCAATACAAAATATGTACAAAACTGCCATGTAGGCGTATAACAAAGGGCTTTGGAATCAAAAGTCATTGCACTCCAGGCTATTGAAATAAACTCTTGCCCTTGTTGGTCGATCGGACGGTGATAGGTCTATCATTCGTTTCTCCTGCACTCGAGGAGTGCTCCTGCTACTCCTCCTACTAGCGTTAAGTTCTTGGTGAAGTTTTAACTGTTACAATAAGAAGTAAAGACATTAATATATATAAATTACATCATAAAAAATGATATATTTTAAAAAATAATCACTTACAACCATCTCATGATCACTGTCCATGAGGGAAATATTCACACGCTGATGCTGAGGTGTGCTCAAGCCCTATATAAACCATCCAAATAGAAATTAGACTATGAATCAATAATTTGTTTTGTTTTTTCACTCGAACTAACATCTATAACAACGAATGTAAATTGAAATTTAGTAATTTTCCTCATACCTCCCCTGTTAGAGCCATCGAGGATTGTATAGCGGATGAAACACCGATAACCATTGCCCTTGTAACATTTGGAGGTGTTTCCACAACCAACATCTGAAAATAAAATAACAAATTATTTAATCACAAAAAAGTTACAATAGCGATCCATATCATGACTTATAGTGTATGAGATCTAATGAACAAAATTTTGAGTACTTATTAAACTATATATTTCTAATTATCATGCTTACTATTTTCCCTATCCATATCTTGTTCGAAAGGATGTGTTTTTAATCTTTTACCCATAGTAGCAAGTTGTTGAATCATTTGATTAAATTCTTTCATAGAGATGTATGATAACTGTGGTGGCATAGAGAAGGCAACTTGAACTATTTGAAAAAATGCCTCAAAAGAAATGGGGTCTCGTGGTGTTGGATTGCCATTACAAACAAATGCATGTCATGGCATTCCATCACCATAAGAATGCATTTCTTTCAGGCATTTTTTCAAAAAGTCCACTTCCTTCTCTATGGTATTATTGCTTACTATTTTACTTTGATAGATATTTTTCCAAGCATCCATAGTTTGTTGGAAAGCACCTATTTTAGGATTTTAGCCATAGCAGCAAGGAAGCATGAGTAGTTTGATAAAATGCTTTGGTACACATGTATGAAAAATGTGGTATCATAGAAAAGGTGGTGAGCATTTTGAAGAAATTCCTTGAAGAAATGTGGTCTCATGGTGATGGAATGGAATTCCATCATGCCATGAGACCACACTTCTTCGAGGCATTTTTTGAAACTACTTCCTTATCTATGCTATTGCTTACTATTATGGTTTCATATATTTTTTCCAAGCATCCATAGTTTGTCGTGCAGGTGCACCTTTGCAAGCACATGCTTCCATGTGAAGAAATTGCATCACTACTTATGTTGACTTTCTAAACAACTATATTGTAGTTGAAAATTTGTCATCTATCAACATCTAGTTATTAGTTATGGAATGTGAAGTAATGCTTTGAGTTTGAATGATGTACAATGCAACATAACCAACAATATGAATATAAACTACACAAATCTATTAAGTACAATTCATTAGTTAAACTCTTTATTCTATTACCTCCATAAAGGTTTGAGTAAATCCACTGGCACTGGGAGGTGTTCCCTCGAAACCTCCAATATTACTCTATTCAACATCCAAAATCACATATTAAAATACCATTCGTAAAACAATGCTATTAACATGTAATAAATTTAAAATTGTTTACTAGTTACATACCACACCGATAGGTGTACTATAGAAATAAGTAGGTGGAGGGCCAGTGTATCCAGTCTCAACACTGTGACCCTGCAATTTTACTAAAATTATAAAACTAAATTAGTTAATCTTGCATTTCAAAATCAAAATTTAATAAATTAAATTCAATGAACATGTTAACTTTTACTTGAGTATCAATTCCATACGCATCATTCAAAATGTCAGTCACCCTCTCCATCTTCGTAGCTTCATACAGATCCTCTATAGTAGCCTCCTAAGTGTTGGTGGGGTCATATGAACAAATCACCCCGCAAGATTGACACACATGGGTTCGAAGGCCACCACTCAAAGACTCCCCTAGATGGCACTGTAGAATAGGGCTAGTATGATGGATGACACTTTGGGTCAAAGTGCTGATCACCTACAATGTCTCTACATCAGCACTCTCCTTTGTGATGACTAGCATAACAATGTGCTCATGAGGCGGCCTAGTGAGAGCTCGTCTCCCTTGCCATGTAGGATTCGGATGTGCACCGGGCCTATCCTGAGCCAATCCCCCACCTCTCCCCTGGAAGTCCCTCATATCAAAACAATTTGGGATTTTGTTCAATATGAACTCACTGTATAGTTTCCTAAGAAAATACTAGGGGACTTTACAATTTTTGCACGGTCGGTCATCAAAGACCATGTACCACCTATCATAAAAATAGTTCCTAATCTCTTGGTGGTGACACCAATTAATAGGAAACCTCTTCACATTGAGGCTAAGATTTTGATTTGTGAGTGGGTCAGTGAATAATGAACACAAATCACCTTTTGTAAATTTTAAATCCTTTACTTGTTGATATGATAGTTTATCTACATAATATGCCCTAGCTGCCTGCCTCTTATCTTTCCATCGAGTTATTTGTTTGCTAATTGAATCCACATTTTTTAACATATCTTTCAATGAATTTGTGAGGGTCATTCTTTCTGTGGTTGAACCATTTGGATCACTCAACCTACTAATAAAATCCTCAATTTGTTTTTTGTTGCTCTTAATCTCACTCATTAATTTTTGTTGAGTGCCAGGAGGGTGTTGAGGGATTGGTGGAGGGGGTTGTTGTTGAGGTTGATTTTCTTGTTCAGGATTTTGATCTTTAGGATTTGGTTGCTCTTCTTGTTGAGGATTTTCTGGGTTTGCGGGTTAATTTGCATCTCCTACAAATTCAAAAAAAAATAAATATATATATATATATATATCAAATAAAACCTAACACTAACAAAATCAACATAAAACTAAAAAATTCAAAACAAACAACAAACAAAACTTACCTCCCACCTCTTCGTCATCGTGGCACCATCATTGCAAAGAAATAGCAACTCTTGTTGAAGATTTGTGCTCAATACCTCCTCCTAGAATGCAAGCGCGAAAGTTGGGGGTTTTGGCTGTGGGCAGAAGAAGAAAATAGTCGAAGTGAAAATGAATATTTTTCACTTTTTTTTTTCTTTTAATGTGCTATAGTGCAAGCGTGTTATAACACGATCGCATTATAGCATTTTCAAACTTTTTTTAGAAAGTGGCCATGAAATTGCTACCCAACTTTATGCACCCACCCAGATAAATAAGTCAAAAAATGTCTAATTGTACAATCAGAGGAAAGATGAGATGAAAAAGATCAAGGAGGATGATCAAGCCCCTAGGATCAAAGATCTGTAGAGCCATTTTTGAACTCTAAGTATATTAAAATGATTTTCCTTGATTTTTCAACCCCAAGGTTTTCTTTTTTTTACCATCTTTCGGTTGTTGGTCTTCACCCCACCACATGTCACATTGGCACATCTTTTAGAGGTCACAAGGTTCCCCTTTTGTTAAAAAACATGCAATGGTGCCATGTAGTGGCTACACAACTTTTTAAATATCATAATGAAATTAAGCTTAGAGTAGGACATGTGGCCACTCTACGGGGATTTTCCACAAGGAGCTCGAGAGAATTTTGAAGAATTATCAGCATCGTTCCACATGGATTGATTTTTGTTGGGTGGGTTTCTTCACTGTCGAGAGTGGTATTTTTGGGGACACTAACAGGTGCTAAGGTTGTTTTTTATCCTTCACAATCTCAAAGTCCAACATCCATTTGGTAATGCCATTACTACCTACATATGATCAAATAATATCATATTTTGATTATCATAGAATTTACTCTTCTAAGAGGAGTAATTATCTCATGACTCATGTCGTATCTATCTCACAAGTTGTTAGGTCAATTGTCATTAATGAAGAATCTTAGTTTTTATTACTTGAGCTTTCATGATCAGATTTGATCTTTGACAGGATCTTGAGGTAGCATTTAGCTACCATTTGTTAGGGTTTTGATTAGGGAAACAAAGAGTGCTCTATGCTTGTTTGATTCCCTTATTCTATAGAAGGGAATTTTTGAGCCTTTCCTAGGGTGGAATATTTCTTACAGTATTACATTTCCCTATATCAATTTTGTAATCAATCTTCAAGATAACTATCTGAATCGGTTATTCGGTTCCTTAGCATCTTTTGTATTTTTTTTTAGATCAAGTAACAGAAGGAAGAAGATGTATTAGACTGTGCCTATATGGCCTTTATCTTACATTTTATTCTCTATTCATAAATATTAATGCTTTGTGTCATCTTTACCATTTGGATATAGTCTTGATAATTGGTTCTTAGTTTTAGCTTTTATATTTATCTAACTTAGACCTACAATGAATTAGAACATGTTTGAAGCTCTTTCATTTCATGTTAAAGATATGTTAGATCTCATACTATGCTATTGGGGTGAAATAGTTTTGTAAGGGTTTGAAGCATCACATTCAATCTCAAATCCATCATATTATGTTGAACCTTAATGGGTGCTTCCCACAAAAGGATTTGAATGACTTCTCTATGCTCATATAGGCCTTAGTTGTTTGTTCTCTTTTCAAAAATGAAGGGTTTCTGGCATTATGTGTTCATTTTATCACAATTGAAAACTGGTTAGGGTTTTAAAATGTTGTAAAATATTTTTGGTGCATTGCCTTAGTTAATTTTTATTTCTGCATTTCCGTCTACCTTTTCCCCAATAGAGAGGAAGAGTTGGCTTCTTTAAAAATCTTAGAGGTCATTCAATGAAGTGAAAATAGGTCTCCCATTCACTAAATTTCCCATAATTCTATTTAGAGAGGCACAAGATTTTATATTCAACTGTTCTTTTTCTGGCACGCTCGGTGAGACCTGAAGATCTTTCACAAGATTTGATACCCCAACATAAAAGATGCATTAGAATTAGAGCAGTAGAGGAGGATATAGGAAAAGTCAATAGAGTCATGCCTAGGATCCAAACAAGGGAATCTTCTAGAGGTAATTTTTAATACTCCTAATTACCATCTTTTTCTCCTTAGAGGAGAAGCATTACAAGTCCTGTATCGCCTATTAGAAGGAATAGAGCTAGAAGTACTAGCCCTGAATCTAGAGTTCTATCTACTCCACTGATTGAAAAATCCTTTCAAATTAGAATACCTATTTTCTGTGTTCATAGAGGTTTATTCACCATTATTGAACAACCCCTAAGAAATTTTGTAACTTGGGATAGTGGTAGTCTACTTCTTCCTCCTACCCCTCTAGATGTGTGGGATTCTATCCCTATTAATGCTTTAAAAGTAGTCTCAAAGTTTATTGGCGAAGATTTTAAAACATTATCGAAGCATCTCCAAGATGTGGTTGATGTTTGTACAATCTATAACACCATAGAGCAATATGTAGCCCTTAGATTATTGGATACATCCTTTAAAGGTAAGGCTTAGGACTGGTACAGGTCCATAACTTTTAGTTCTATCCACTCTTGGGATGAATTCAAAAATAAGCTCTTTGAGTGTTTTTCAAAAAAGGGATATTTCTCATCTCTATTATAGTAGTTGATAACAATCAAAAGAGAACCTCAGGAGGCCATGAAAGATTTCAATACCAAATTCCACAAAAAATGGCAAAGGATTCCCATGTTGACTAGACTCCACCAACAATGGTGTTCATGTTTTACTTGAAGGCCTTCAATTCAAATATTTTTGTTATGGTACAGTTGCTTCGAGGCAAAAATCTCCCTAATGCATATGATCTTTCTATAAGTGCAGAGAATAGTTTGATCAATGTGAAGAAGCTCCTGCCATGACCACCAATGCTAATGAGTGCATAAATATTTGGTAGGACACAAGAGGAAGTAAGCCCAAGTATGTCAGCTAAACCCTCACCATCAATGTATGTGTACCTTGGTAAACAAGCGAGTACATTAGGTTCTTCTTCGTTAGCCACAAATATGAGAGATATAAAAAATATACTAAGAATTGTTTCCAATTTTCTCGTCATTCTAAAGTGCCAAGAAGTGTCACCTCCAAATCTTCCCCCTCAAAATTACTGAGGAAGGCCACCCTTCCAGAAAATTTCATAAAAGGGAGCTCAAAGAGGGAACAACCAACCATAATCGTCAGGCTAGATAGTCCTAGTAACCATTCCACTATAGACAATTAAGTCTAACAAAAGAAAATATTTAGCCCTAGGACATAAGAATATTGTGGAAGAAATAAATGCCTAGTACTTCCCATGTAATAACACCCACATGCCTTGGAACTTTCCAAGGGAAAATCTCCAACAAAATATGGTGAAGCAAAGGAGCCAAGGAATTCCTTCAAAGACTAGAGGTTATCAATCTCTTGGGATAAAAAGTGCTAGGCTCAACACTTAGATGCAAGGCATGTATCTAAAAAAAGAGAGAGACATCTCCTCGACAAAGCACTCTTTTCTTGGATGGAGGGAGAAGAATCATTATTTGCCAATGAAGTTCTTGTTATGCCTTGCATAACCACCCCATTTTATTCTAGAACAAAACGGGTCCCCCTTTTTCTTTTGTTTTCTTTGCCTTTGGTTGGTTGGTTTGGTCTTAGGAGTTCTTTTGTTTTCCTGCTAAGTCGGTCTTTTGTTCTATAAGATTTGGTTCTGCCTCAGCCAGAGTTGGGTTTCTTTTTGTTAAAAATTGAGAGAAAGGATAAAAATGATTTATTTTATATGCTTTTGCGACTAAGGGAGGCATTGTTTTGCAGGATTAAATCATACATCTGATGCTATTTCACAGAGAAGTCAGTTGGAAGGCATGCCTCAATCAGATCTACCATAAAAATCTTCAAAGAATAAAGTCATTGAGACTAGATGGATGTCTTGCTGACTGGTAGTTGTGTTCTATTCATTTGAAATACACCGGTTGCCTAGAAATTTTGGTCGCCATGAGTTTTTATATATCTCTTCGACCCGAGGAAGTCACGTCGATAGTTGTTCACAAGGTCAGCATCGGGGGGAAATGGTTTGCTTTCGTCGTGACCTCTAGCTGACAAATGAATCTCTCGCTGAAAGGATGTCATCGGGGAGAAGTCTGGCCGAAATGGTCCAAGCTCGCCGAAAGAAGTTGCACTCACTGAAGGAAGGCCTGTTCGGTGTAATGTCTCATCGACCAAAGGTGGTCTCACCGACAGGGTGTGGCTTCGGGGTAATGTCCCGCCAAGTGATCATGGTCTCGCTGAAGGTTTGTACCTTCGGTGTGATGTCTTCCTGACTAGGGGGGAGTCTTGCCGAAATGAAATGGTTTGAGCTTGGGGAGAAAGGAAGGAGTTCGGTGTGATGTCTCACTAACGGGGTGAGGTCTCACCAAAAGATTTTGAGTTCGACATAATGTCTTACTGACCTGATGAAGTCTCGCCAAAAGATGGGGGCTTCGAGGTAATGTCTCACCGAAAAATAGAGGTCTCACCGACATGGAATGGTTCCTTTGGTGTAATGTTGTGCTCAGTGTAATGTCTCATTGACAGGGTGAAGTCTCGCTGAAAGAATAGTGGCTCGGGGAGAAGTCTAGTCGATTGTTGGATCTCTCACCAACATGGAGTGGTCTCGATGTGATGTCTCGCCGACCAAAGGTGGTTTCACCAACAATGGTGGACAAGAATATATGACTTCGGTAAGACTCCTAGCTGAATGGTTTGTCTTGAATATGAGGTCTTGCTGACTGAAGAGTCTCACAGATGGTTTCACTCTTCGGTGTGACTAATGGAAATCCGCTATGACCTCTTGCTGATTGAACAATTTCTTGCTGAATGCAGATGTCTTGCCAACGGAGGGGCACAACGATATAACTCTTAGGGACTTGCTATGATGTCTGGCTGGTAGCGATAGTCTGGGCAACAATTTTGGCATATTGATATAACCCTGGATGCTCGCTATGAACTCTTGCTGATAGTTGTATGCTATGCCGACTGCTACTGTGAAGTATGATCGCATTGAGGATACACGGCTAGTGTCTCAACGACATGCAATTCTATTTGAATAACTTTTGACCACCTAGAAAGCTTATGTGGTATGTGTTCCACCAATCAGAGGAGGCTGAAGGTGAACCCTTGGTAGTTTGACTGATTGACTATTCTTGTGAGGAAGATCAATAGAGCATAAATGACATGGACTTACTCAGAGCATAAATGACATGGGCTTACTTTGAGATCAAAAGTGATGGATCGGCTCAGTGAACAATGGTGTGGGGATCTAACATGAAATCTGATGTTGTCCCTCAAGGGGGGGTCGACTTGCAGAAGGATCTAGAGCAGGAAGAAAGCCGAAAGGAAGAAGAGGCCGTGAGTCTTAGGGACAGTTGTGGTGTCTACTGGAAAAGGTAGATTGACATTAATGATAATGTTGCAGAACATTCAAAGCAACTCTACAATGAAGTTCGAGGGTGGACACAGAGGCCAAAATTTAATGCGATGGTTGCAAAAGATCTAAAAGGCCATCCCTAGAGTGATCCTTCACCGACATGGACATAGGGATACACATTGAATGCAACATTAACTTTATTCTAAAAGATTTGAGGGCCGACCCTTCTCTAACCGACTGATATTTTTGTAAACCCTAAAACAAGGGCTAGCACATTCTTTTTGGCACATTCTGTATATATGGCATTTTTGCCACTTTTCAAAGGAGGGACTAGTAGTAGAGAAAAATGAGGGACTAGTAGAGAGAAAAAGGAGATACATAGAGAGATAGATTTTGAATAGTAGGAATTTTCTGAAAGCAGAGAAACTTAAGAGTAGAATAGAGTAGGAGCTAGATTCAGTAGAGGAAGTAATGTATCTTTCAAGTTTTCTTAGTATAGATGGAGATGATTTGAATACATGGATTTTTTGTACACTGGTGATTGTGCCAGATTTCTAAATGTTGTTTATTTTTTTCATAAATAGTAGAAGCAACGAGATTTAAATCTACTTGATATTATGCTTTAGAAAGGTAGTTATCTTGGGTTAATCATTGGATTTACAAAGCTTTCAAGGAATGAAATCTTATTTTATGTTTTGTTTAAAAGGTGATTTTCAATCTGTTGTTGAAGTTAGCACTGTGAATAAATGAAACTGTGTGTCAATCACGAGTTAATTTTATTTTGCAGTTTTAGTTAGAAATTCCTTGAAAGGTAACAAGTCTGATTAAGTTGGATGAATTAGCATTCTCTTTAGTTCCAAACCTTTGATCTATCTTTTTTTAGTTTCTTTAAAAACCCTAGTTAAAGTAGGTTTAAGTATATGTTTGATATTAGAGCAATCTAGAAGCTCAACACCAGTAGGCCCCTTGAACATTATAGTTCACATCAACCATTGAGTGAAATCAACACAATTGAGAACCGATTACCAAGACCTTGGGAGTTAGATATCCATTTATTATTTTTTCTCTTTCAGGAGAGTAGAATAGTAATATTCTACTTACTGTTATTATGCTCATCCAACCCATCAACATGAAACTGGCACTAGAAGGAGGGCCCCTTGAGTAATTTTGGATTGTTGTGAGTTGGAGTGGGTTAGATCCTGGAAAACCCAGATCTGATGGGTAGCCCTTTGTATACACCGGGATTTGTCCATGAAATCCCTGGTCACCTGCATGATAGGCTTCCTTTATTTTTCCCTAACAGTGGGAAAAATTCTTCTAAACATGTCGAAATTTGCAGGCGTGTATTCATTTTTCTCTAGATTCAGCATCAGGATATCATCTACTAGTTATTTGTCAAAACATCTCAAGGTACAACGAGGCAATGGTATGATAATCTACCACCAGATTCTATTAGTTCATGGATAGAATTAAAAATCTTATTCTTAGATCAGTTTGATCCTCATGCACATGCACTACATCCATTACATGAATTTACAACTACGAAAAGGATACCATTATAACACATTTATCAATTTAATCATAGATTTTTGTTTATGTATCAAAGGGTTCAATCTTTAGATTTGGTTGTTGATGATCATATACTAATAGAACATTATTATTGGGGTTTAAACCCCTCATATATAGCCAAAGTCAGATGTGGTGGTGAGGCTACATCCTTGCATGATGCATTGAGCAAAGCTCTCTTATTGGCACAATCTGGACATGACACTAGAAATTAAGGTAGCCAAACTTAGGGTTATAATCCTCTTGTGCTTGCAAACTGCCATCATCTGTAGCCTTATGTCACTTCACCCACCATCCATAGCTAGGTGCAATCATTCTCACCAAGCAGCTACAACCTTCCTAAGGTTCCAAGCACCACATTTCCCAACACCTCGTATCAGGTCAATCACAAACAAGACCACTGGGAGAGCTTATCTCTGCAAAATCCAATCATAGAGTTAAGTACTCCACTTGTCAATGAAGTTGTGACCATATCATCTCTTTTCAGTCATATTCCAAAGCATAGTCCATTACATCACAATGAAGTTGTGGATGAAATAGTTGATGAGCGAGTATATCATTTTGATGACTTGTTTGGTAAAAAGCATGGAATGGATGTAAATTTAGAGCATAATGGAAATCTCAAGATAGAATCTAGCTTTGTTGAAAATGTTAGTACTAATGATGGCTTTGAAGGAGATGAGGTATTAATACGGGATTGTTGTCACAAGAAATCAACAATACCTTCCAATGATTTGAACAACTCTTCTGATCAAGATGAGAATCAGGGTGATGAGGAACAGACAAAGGAAGATGGTTCATGTTGGATTGATATCCCTCATATGCAAAATTGAATAAGGGAGAAATTAGAAGAGCTGGGAGATTTGAAACTATCAAAACTTGTTGGGCCAAGTGGATGTAGGATACATCGAACTAATCAACACTCTCAGACGGATTGCCATGTCTTCCTAGGAAGGATGGAGTTGTATTTCAATCAACCGATCACTATTAAAGGAATACTTATGGAAGATCCTTGGAGTACGTATCCCATCAATGAGGAGGATGAAACAACTAGCACACATGAAAATGATAATCAGTCCATCCAAAATGATGAGAGTAACTGTGTGAGGATATTTAATTCTTCCCTATATTTTGATGACCTTGATCCTTGCATTGAGATGGATTCAACAATTGATGAAAATCCTCTACCTAGTGCAGACTTGATAGAAGTGGAGAATGAATTCATTGATGCATTCATAGATTCTTTCATAATGGTGAATGAGGAAGAAACACACTTTGATGTGTTAACACAAGAAGATGACTCTGCTGATTTAAGTAGTGAACAGATTGAAATAGATAACACACTTCAGGATGAGATTGCCAATGAATCTTATGGTCAAAGAAAAAGACTTAAATGCCGAAATGAATTTTTGAGAGAAGAAGTTCGAGTAGACGTACAGATCAGTCAAGTGTTCCCTGAAGAAATTTATGATGGGATACATTTGGATGAAGCAGAGGAATGCCAAGAAAAGGACCAAGAGCTTATCTCAGAAGTTGAATCTCTTCAACATGACAAAGAGAATGAGACAAGGGAGTATTTTCTTGATTTTGATTCTATTTACTCAAATGTGTTGTTTGAAGAAAGTCCTTGCTTAGCATCCACTAATGAGTTTGATCTTAATACTGATAAATTTGATGTTGAATGGCATGTTCTTGTTGATGATGTGCAAGAATATGAATTGAGAAAGTGTTTTCCTGGCTTTGAATCTGTGCATTAAAATGATTTCAAAGAAAATAATTGTTCACCATGTACCAGTATCCCTGACATCAATGGTGATAAGTTGGATGCAGATTCTCAAACCCTTGAGGGTGACATGTTTCAGGAGAGTGTTGAAAGTAAGCCTTCATCTCAAGAAATCCAGAATTTTTTTTACTCTATACCCTAGATGAATATAGAGATACTGGTTAGTCAATATCCCAGCTGCAAGACAAACCTTGCTTCAGTGGTGTTCCATGAGCTGAGACCTCAAGAGAAGGAATTCATACAACACAATTTTGCATTAGTAACTAGAAATCTTCTGAGTCAGGTGGTGTCCTTTCATTATCCTCTATGTTTCAATGATTTTCAGTTTGATTATGGCATTGGGGATAGTAAAACATGTTTGTGGGTAAATCATGACAAAACTAAGAACCCACAACTGATAATATTTCAAGCTTTATACCCTCAGAATGAACTTATTTCACATAAACTTCATATTTCTGAGTATAAAGATAAATTTTCTAGGTTTAGAACTATGCCTAGTAAGTTAAGATTGCTGCACATAATGAAAAATCAGTCAAGTCAATGTACAAATTTTTACAGTTTTGTGTTTTTAAAGCTTATCTTTGGAGTTAGTTTAGGATTAAGATTGGTTAGTGTTGGTTTTTGGTTTTGTTAGTTTTATTTTTGTTCTGTTGTTTTCTTTTTCCCATGTCCTATTTTTTTTCTTTTTGTTTCTGGGTTTGTTTGTTTTCTTTTGTTTTGGTCTTTTTTTTTATATGTAAATAGTTTGTTGTTCTGCTTGTAAATAATTTTGTTGTTTGTTCGTTTGTTCTTTATTTCGTTCTATTTGTTTCCTTTGTTGTTTTGTGTCTGTCTTGTTTAGTTCTTTGGGGTTTCTCTGTTCTTTCCATCTTTAAATGGTGGGTTGTTATCTAAAGTATACTTTGGTTATTAGGAGAGAAGTGGTTTAGATATTTTTAGGTTTTTTGATTGGATGATTTTTTCCTAAATTTGTTGCTTTATGCCCATTGTCAATAAGAGTTGTGGAAAGTCTTGAAAACAAGGTGCAAAGTAAACAATCTTCATTAACTACCTCTGAATCTGTCACAAATCATCAAGATCATCTCCCTTTGTAATGTTATATTTGTCCTAGGGCGATAGTGTTGTAAGATTTGAGTGAAAAATATAATCCCTCAAATGCTGTTATGAGGTCCATGGTAGTTTTCAACCCAGAATAGATGTCAGACATCTAGCATATTAAGCAAAAAATGAATGAAATATCTGAAACTCCAAGAGAAAAATGAAAAAAAAGAATTATCTAAAAGAAAAGAAGACTCAATGTGAATGGGTAATTCCAGTATCTCTATCGAGGCTATGGACGCTTGACTGGCAGTAGAGCAATGTTGTGAGAAAACTAGAGGTATCTCTATCGGGGCTATGGATGCCTGACTGGTAGCAAAGCAATGCCCAGGATATCATTGCACAACAACTAAAGGGAATCAACTCATGTAGTTCAAATCTTGCACATTGTTGTTCAAAAGATGAGGAAAACTTTATAAAAGGATGATGCACCATCAAGCACACACATAGATTTAGGGGTAGCCAGTGTTGACTTACATTTGAGATTCTAGCTCAACCTTTGTTGTTAAAACTAACCCAACTGGAGTTGTGATGTTCATAAACCAGGAAATCTGGGTAGTTGAATCCTTCAATTTCTTGAAAATGGTTAAACCATTTTCCCAACTGAGTCACCATTTGTTATGCCTTGCATAACCACCCCATTTTATTCTGGAACAAAATGGGTCCTCCTTTTTCTTTTCTTTTTCTTCGCCTTTGGTTGTCTGGTTTGGTCTTAGGAGTTCTTTTGTTTTTCTCCTAAGTCTATCTTTTGTTCTGTCAGATTTGGTTCTGCCTCAGCCAAAGTTGGGTTTCTTTTTGTTAAAAATTGAGAGAAAGGATAAAAATGATTTATTTTATATGCTTTTGGGACTAAGGGAGGCATTGTTTTGCAGGATTAAATCATACATCTACTACTATTTCACAGAGAAGTCAATTGGAAGGCATGCCTCAATCAGATCTGGCATAAAACTCTTCAAAGAATAAAGTCACTGAGACCAGCTGGATGTCTTGCCAACTGGCTGTTGTGTTCTATTCATTTGAAATACGCCAGTTGCCCAGACATTTCGGTCACCATGAGTTTTTATATATCTCTCCGACCCGAGGAAGTCACACCAATAGTTGTTCACAAGGCCGGTGTTGGGGGCACATGGTTTTCTTTCAGCGTGACCTCTGGCCAACAAATGAATCTCTTTCTGAAAGGATGTCATCAGGGAGAAGTATGGCTGAAATGGTCCGAGCTCGCTGAAAGAAGTTGCACTCGCTGAAGGAAGGCTCATTCAGTGTAACGTCTCATCGACAGGGTGTGGCTTCGGGATAATGTCTCGCCGAGTGATCGTGGACTTATCGAAGGTTTGTGCCTTCAGTGTGATGTCTTCCCGACTAGGGGGAGTCTTGCCAAAATGAAATGGTTTGAGGTTGGGGAGAAAGGAAGGAGTTCAGTGTGATGTCTCACCGATAGGGTGAGGTCTCACCGAAAGATTTTGAGTTTGGCATAATGTCTTACTGACCCGATGAAGTCTTGTTGAAAGATGGGGGCTTCGGGATAATGTCTCACCGACAAATGGAGGTCTCACCGACATGGAATGGTTCCTTCGGTGTAATTTTTTGCACTCAGTGTAATATCTCACCGATAGGGTGAGGTCTCACCCAAAGAATAGTGGCTCAGGGAGAAGTCTGGCCGATTGCTGGATCTCTCGCTGACATGGAGTGGTCTCGGTGTGATGACTCGCCGACTGAAGGTGGTTTTTCTGACAATGGTGCATAGGAATATATGACTTCGGTAAGATTCCTGGCAGAATGGTTTGTCTTTGATATGAGGTCTTTCCAATTGAAGAGTCTCGCCGATGGTTTCACTCTTCGGTGTGACTAATGGGAACCCACTATGACCTCCTACCGATTGAACAATGTCTTGTCGAATGCGGATGTCTTGCCAACGGAGGGGCACAACGATATAACTCTTAGGGACTCGCTATGATGTCTAGCTGATAACAATAGTTTGGGCGACAATTTTGGCATATCGATATAACCCTGGCCGCTCGCTATGAACTCTTTCTGATAGTTGTATGTTATTCTGATTGCTACTATGAAGTATAGTCGCATCGGGCAGACACGGCTAGTGTCTCACCGACATGCGATTCTATTTGAATAAATTTTGACCGCCTGGAAAGCTTATGTGGTGTGTGTTCCACCAATCAGAGGAGGCTGAAAGTGAACCCTTGGCAGTTTGATTGATTGACTATTTTTGTGAGGAAGATCAACAAAGCGTAAACGACATGGAATTACTCAGAGCATAAATGACATGGGCTTACTCTGAGATCAAAAGCGATAGATCGGCTTGATGAACAATGGTGTGGGGATCTAACATGAAATATGATGTTGTCCCTCAAGGGGGGCGACTTGCAGAAGGATCTAGAGCAGGAAGAAAGCCGAAAGGAAGAAGAGGTCACGAGTCTTAGGGACAGTTGTGGTGTCTACTGGCAAAGGTAGATCAACATTAATGATAATGCTGCAAAACATTCAAAGCAGCTCTGCAAGGAAGTTTGAGGGTGGACACGGAGGCCAGAAGTTAATGTGATGGTTGCAAAAGATCTAAAAGGCCATCCCTGGAGTGTTCCTTCACCGACATGGACATGGGGATACACATTGAATGCAACATTAACTTTATTCTAAAAGATCTGAGTGCTGAACCTTTTGTAACCGACTGATATTTTTGTAAACCCTAAAACAGGGGCCAACACATTATTTTTGGCACATTCTGTATATATGGCATTTTTTCCTCTTTTTAAAGGAGGGACCAGTAGTAGAGAAAAAGGAGGGACCAATAGAGAGAAAAAGGAGATACCTAGAGAGATAGATTTTGAAAAGTAGGAATTTTCTGAAAGCAAAGAAACTTAAGAGTAGAATAGAGTAGGAGCTAGATTCAATAGAGGCAGTAATGTATCTTTCAAGTTTTCTTAGTATAGATGGAGATGATTTGAATACATGGATTTTCTATACACTGGTGATTGTGCTAGATTTCTAAATGTTGTTTATCTGTTTCATAAACAGTAGAAGCAACGAGATTTAAATCTACTTCATATTATGCTTTAGAATGGTAGTTATCTTGGGTTAAACATTTGATTTGCAAAGCTTTCAAGGAATGAAATCTTATTTTATGTTTTGTTTAAATGGTGATTTGCAATCAACTGTTGAAGTTAGCACTGTGAATAAATGAAACTGTGTGTCAATCGCAAGTTAATTTTGTTCTGCAGTTTTAGTTAGAAATTCCTTGAAAGGTAACAAGTTTGATTAAGTTGGATGAATTAGCATTCTCTTCAGTTTCAAAGCTTTGATCTATCTTTTTTCTGTTTCTTTAAAAACCCTGGTTAAAGTAGGTTTAAGTATATGTTTAATCTTAGAACAATCCAAAATCTCAACACCAGCAGGCCCCTTGAACATTATAGTTCACATCAACCATTGAGTGAAATCAGCACAGTCGAGAACCGATTACCAAGACCTTGGGTGTTAGATATCCATGTGTTATTCTTTCTCTTTCAGGAGAGGAAAATAGTAATATTCTACTTACTGTTGTTGTGCTCATCCAACCCATCAATAGTTCCAAAAATGGATGCACCGCAAGTGTAGTTGAATTACAATACCCAGTCAAAATGAAGACTTATAAAGGAGTATGTTCCTTGAGCACCAAAAGCACAATAGCCATAGTTTCCATTACCATAGGTTTAACAATTATCGACCCAACAAAGAGTCATGGAAAAAGAAATTATTCTACCTATGATGGATCAACCAGTTTCAAAACCAAGGGAGGTGATTCTGAAGCCAAAGGTACCCCTGATCAGGTTACTTAACGTGGTGGATAAATTGAAGAAAGCTCCCAACAATGTGTCCTTATGGGACATTTTGGCCTTCCAATAACAAAAAGACCTATTGCAGGATGCTTTGAAGTCAAAGAATCAACCTTCACAGCGAGTTTTGGTCCTAGTGCACAACCAAGAGAAGGACACAATACGCAATCAAGGGCCTCAGTCTTCGAAGGCTGCAACATTCATGAATACTTCTAGGGAAAAAATAGATGGAAAAGAGGTATGTAAACTGAAGTCTACCCCATTTTTCTTAACTCTCATTATGGGAGACAAATTACTACATAAAAATATAATAGATTTAGGCACTAGCACCACCATAATACGTAAAATGGTGGTTGACACCTTGAATTTGAAATATGAGCCCCTTTAAAAGGGAATTATGCAATTAGATGGAAAGAAGGTTCCAACCGTAGGAGAAATTAAAAGCATCTGCTTGACCCTATATTCCAACCCAAGTTAGACGGTCACTCAAGAGGTGGTCATAATTGACATTCCTCCCATTTTTGGGATGTTCTTCTCAAGGGATTTCATAGCCAAGATTGGTGGATACCTGGATCTTGATTGGTCCCACCTGATATTGAGAACCAACCATGGAACAAAGATGAAAATTTTGTCTGAACCACTCCATACTGAGCATATCATGGAAGATGCGATAATGAGTTTTGAAGCTACACACACCTCCATTTCTAAGAAATAAATGTATTATTTCAAGATGCTTGAGGATGAGGAGGCCACGGGTGATCAGAGTCTAGAGGAGGAGGTCTTACTGAACCAATTTATAGATTTTGACCCATTTTGTAACTTCTATGCCACTGGTTGAGGTACATATGTATTTTTTGATGAAGATTAGGAAATTCCAAAGTTGATTAAGGAAAAAAAGGATTTAGGTGACCACACAAAAGATGAATACAGCTTGTGGATGTTGCACTTCAATGATGTCAGATGCAAGATCAGCTCTGAGGAAGGGATTTTCCTCATATCTCCTACTGGATCAGAAACTCTTTGAGCCTTTTGATTCCAATTTCCATGCACAAACAATGACATGGAGTATGAAGGCTTGGTTTGTGTTCTAAAATTGGTGGAACAAATGGGCATTGGAGGAATATAGGTGTTTTGAAGATTTTGAGCTAGTGGTAAAATAGGTTAGGGAACGAGCAACCATAATGAATGTAAGAATTCAATCATATCGACATAGGGTATGTGACTTATTAGAAGGGTTCAAAGCCTTCAATATCCAAGAGCATAAAATACTGCCATAGATAGAATGGCCTTAGTCAGCTCACAATTTGAGCTAGCCTCTAATCATAACATGGACCAAAATGTGGTGTAAGTCATAGTCTAACCATCTATGCCTGAAAAATAATCAAAACTAGCAAGTTTTTGAGGATGATGCCCAGATCGCCATGTTCCTACAACAATCAGGGGAATTCACCAAACAAATGTAGTTGAGATTTGAGGAGGTATATAAGGAGAAGATGATCTAGATCAAAAGTAATAAGCTCTTGAGAGGTCAAATTACTCTTGAGAACCTCTTCAATTGTGAGGATGTGAGGAACAATAAGCGTAGATGCAATGCCAACCAAGAGGATTATGAGGATCTCGATGTCGGGGATAATAAAAAGCTTAAGGTTGGGAAGGATGTTTTGCAAAAAGATAAGGAAAGGTTGAGGTCTTTATGTTCCAAATATTATGGAGTGATAGCTTGGACCTATGATGATTTGAAGGGCTATGACCCTAACATAATCCAACACACCATCGACCTAATTGAAGGGGCCAAATCGATCCAATAGAAACAGAGGCTGATTAATGTAAAAGTGGAGGCCTTGATGGCACAAGAGCTAAAAAGATTAATCAGGTCTAGAATCATATACCCAATCAATAATTCTAATTGGGTATCTAGTTTGCTTCCAGTCTGAAAGAAAATAATTATATTCAACTTTGTGTGGATTTATGAGACCTAAACAAAGCCTCTTTAAAAGATCATTACCCTCTTCCCTCGATGGAGCAAATTTTGCAGATTGTGGTGCTAGGGTTGAAAATGTTCTCTCTACTTGATGGATTTTTGGGCTACAAATAGGTCAATCTAAAAGGTGAGGACCAACAAAAGATGAAATTCACCACTAAATGGGGAATATGTTCTCTTACGCAAAAATCCCCTTCATCCTGTCAAATGTAGGGGCCACTTCCCAACACATTATGGATGTCGCGTTCAAGGATTTGATCAATAAGATCATCCTTATTTATCTAGATAAATTAACTATATTCTCAACATCTAAGGGCGATCATTTTGATCACCTAGAAAATGTCTTCCAAAGGTGTCAATAGTTTGGGGTTTCTTTAAATCCCAAAAAATGTGTTTTGAAGGTACCACAATGAAATTTGCTTAGCATTGTGGTCTCTAAAGAAGGAATAGCTATTGATCCTAAAAGGGTAAAAGCTATAAGAGAATTTTCACTACTAGTCAACCAAAAGGGAGTCCAATCTTTCCTAGGAAATATTAACTTTGTTAGCAGGTTTATTTCAGATTTTGCAGGAATTGCAAGACCCATTACATTATATTGAAAAAGGGCCTAGATTTTAAGTGGACTCTGGAAGGTAAAGATTCTTTCGAAAATATTAAGGTAGCTATTTCTACAGCTCTAGTGTTAGAAAGCTTGGATATTTCAAAATAGTTTTTTAAATATGTTTATAGTGGAGAGCATTGTATAGTCGTTGCCCTGGCACAAAAGGACAATGAAGGAAGAAAAGAACACCGCATCACCTTCCACTCAAGAACTCAAAAGGGGTATGAGGCCAAATATAATTTTATGGAAAAGTAAATCTTTGTTGTTGTGAAGAGCCTAAAAAAGTTCAGACACCTGGTCTCAGCAAGCAAGATTAAAGTCCTTGTTGCTCACCCTATTGTAAGGGAATACATAATGGAAGGGGGAATCACTTAGAAAAGAGCCAATTGGATCACCAAGATCCCAGAATATGATGTAAAAATACAACCCATGAAACTGGTCAAGGGAAGAGGCCTGTGCGAATATCTTGCTAAGGAGCTCAGTCTCGGGATAGATACGAAGAAGACCGATCAATTCTTTGTGAATTAGTTTGAGTTGGATGAGTCTTGGGTGACTGATCAATATGATAAGGTTCATGCAAACTCGTAGGTACCCGACCAACACTCCTACACAAAAAAGGGGGTATTATTGGATACAAGGCATCAATTATGTACTAATTGAGTTACTCCTTTTCAAAAGGAATTTTGACAACTATATAGAAAAGCTACAGGCTGAAAGAGATTTAGGAAAATTTCATAGTAGCCCAGAAGGAAAAAATTTCTTCATGAAAACTACTTCTTTAAATATCATGCGGGAAGGTTATTATTAGCCCACCTTATTTTTCAGAATGTCATGACTTGGTGAGGAAATTCTCGTAATGCCAATTCTTTCTAGCAAGTGAAAGAATTCCACCATACCATTGCACCCAATAATGGTAGAAGAACCCTTTTCATAGTGGGGCTTGGACTTCATTGGGATGATTAATCCCATTTCTAGCTCGAGACATAATTGAATGCTAACAACAATAGGCTGCTTCACCTGTTAGACAAAGGTTACCCCTCTTAAAAATTCTATTGAAGCCAAAATCATCAATTTTTTGGGTGAACTAATAGCAAGGCTTGGGTCTCCCAAAACCCTCATCTCTAACAATGCATGATCCTTCATGGGGATTAGGATAATGGAATTCTCCCTCGAAGAAAGAGTGTACCTCAAGACTTCATCAAATTATTATCTACAAGGGAATGAACTCATAGAATCCACAAATAAGAATTTTATCCAACTAATCAAACAAATAAATTTGGAACACCAAAGGGAGTGGCACAAACACCTATGGGTGGCCTTATGGGTAGACGACATCACTCCAAAAAAATTTCTAAAGACTCCCCCCTATGAATTAGTGTATGAAAAAGAGGTGGTTCTACCCATCTCTATGGAAATTCTGACAATACAATTGTTGAAGTCTTTGGAGGTCGAGGAGAATGATGATATGGAGGTCCAAGGCACCATTTCAACATTATCGACAGAGCATTAGAGGTCCGTGGATGAAGGAATGGCAAGGCCTGGGACCACCATGGTGACAACCTCCTCGAGCCTTATTAGATAATCCTTGCAAAACATTTTTTTACAAAGCTTCACCACCCATGGCTTGGAAAATTTCAAATTAAAAAAGGAGGCCATGAATCATGAGACAACATCTGTGTTAGCACGATAATGGTTCATTTCAGTAACAAAATTTCTTCCTAGCACCGACTTAAAGGCGATAATGATCAAGTAGCTCTTTATTCTTAGTAGTTGTTTGATCCTCTCTTTAGTGATCCCCCCCACAAAATCCACTTGGTTCTTCTTGCTCAAAATCCTGATACAAGTACCCATACCTCTTAGAATGAAGAGTGAGCTTGAAAACATGATAAGTATTTTTTGTAAAGGTGAGTCCAATTTATTGAAAAAAATGAGCCAAAAAATTCTCAAATGAAAAAACTTTTTCTCTATTAGAAAAACAATGAGAACTACAAGTTGGCAATGCGAAGTAAGGAAAAAATCATATGAAGAGGATTTGAAAGGCTCTTAATAACTAATGTAGGTGCTAGAATTTATGCCAGACATGCAAACTTTCTCCGTGTGTCTTGTCACCTTCTTGATAGCTAGCCAACATCATCATATGAAAAGACCATTTTAAATGCCACCTCCTATTTATCTAATGCAAACATCTTTTCTAATTAAGTCTCCCATTTCTCAAATTTTTCCTTAAAAATGATGTATAGAATGTACTCAAATTCCCTTCCCAAAGTGGAGCTCACTTCCCAAAAAGGTAGGCATTTATTACACACGTATCACCTTCATTGGTGGCATTCAAAACCTTCGTTATGCCAGCCATGCATTCACTCCAAATACACTTTAGATGAGAATTGAATAGTAAAAGAGTATAATCATTCTAAGTGTGAGCTCTTTGGAAAGGGTAAAAATTATCTAGTGAAAAAGAAGGTTTTTTTGTAGGTTCCTTTGAAAACCACAAAGAAATGGAGGTTGAAGCATCATCCTCTAGCAAGGGCACTGAAATCCCTTTTTCTCCTCTAGGCTATGTCAAAATCTTTGAATATTTTTCCTTCACCAATGCATAGATTCCTAAGGAACAAAGTTTTCCTTGCACTAGATTCATAACTTAGCATGGTGACCCCATCAAACAAAAAATGATCAAAGACTTTGCAAACAATATGGTTGATCCAAGGTTGCATACAAACCCTAAACATTTATGAGAGGGATCTCTAAAGAGGAAAGTTGGCAAGATGAAAATTGGGAATGTTGAAAATCTTGGAGTGTGGCTCTAGAATTGTGGTTTGCCTCAATATATGTTGACCTAGACACACCCATGTCCTAAGCTAGTAGATATTTGTATGAAGAAGCTAGAAAAACACACTGGGGATATCAACGATGAATGGTTGAAGATCACCATTAGTGTGGAAGCCATCAGGGATATGTTATGTATGCCCGCTGGGCTTCCAATAGAGGCCTTCTAGAGGATAGCGATGGAAACACACTAGAGTACAAGAAGAAATGTCATGGATTTTTACAAAATTGAGATAAAACATGAACAAAGAAAAGTGAGGCCCATTTTCCCCTTGGAATAAAGTGAATTTAACTTTGATTTGAATGATGTATTCTCAATGCTTATGTTCATATATGACATGGATCACGATAATGATGTTTCTAAATATCAGATGGGCTTAGCTTTCATGCTAAAAAAGGAAGTGGGAAATATTTAATTTGACTTTTCTGACGCAGTTGCAGAGAGGATGCTCCAACAACTAAAGGAATACAACCATTCATATAAATTGAAGTATTCCTCTTTACTTGTATATTTTATCTTGCATCAAAACCCTAGGTTTTTCAGGAAGCATTTGTCGCTCAACATTTGGGATGCATCAAGTTTAGTTAAAAAATTTTCAATATGGACCCATGTACTTTCAAGCATTCAAGATTATTATACTTTTGATGATTATTTCCTAAACCCTACTCTCCAAGATCTAGCTTGACAACCTAGGCACAAATTCCCTCATGAGCATCTAGTCTAGATGAGGGAAAATAAGCCTCCATTTGACTATTTTTGTGGCCCTGATTTTAATTTCATTAAAATACATGGGCTTACGAGATAAACCTTTAGTCTTCCAAGGTGTGTAATAGGTAGGACACTCATCCTGGAAATGTACTAGAAATTGATAGTTGTGGATAATTCCTATGGTGCCAAGAAAACAAAGGAAATGATTTATTCGATCCCCCTCAGCTTTGGAAATTGCAAGGTAACACTCATAAAGAGAGAAGCACTAGCAAAAACAAATGACAAGTTTTCCTATCTCAGCCTGGGTCTCTGTTGAAATGAAAAAGACAACTGAGAGGGGGGGTGAATCAGTTTTCACCAATCAAATTCATCACAAATATCAAACAATTATTAGCTGCACATCCACTTTAATATGTTATTAAGTATGAGCATGAAGTGCAAATAACATAAAAAAATATCAACACAAAAACACCATATTTATGTGGAAAAATCAATAAGGGAAAAACCAAGGTGAGGATTAACTCACAATATAAGAGTAATTGCAAAACTGTTTATAAAGAGGCTCATTTCCAAAGGGCTCATTGCCCAAGATAGGACTCACTGTCTAAATAGGACTCACTCTCCAGATAGGAGTCATGACGCAACCATGGTAGGAGGGTCCTCAAAGAGAACAATCTAGGCCATACAACAAGAGTAACACAATGCAAGCAACATAGAATATGGAGGAAAATTGATATGAAAATATTCTCATTAACAATTATCTCAGTTACATTCAACCAGAAGCATCTAGGGTTACAGATTCGGCTCACAGGCCAAATAAAATATACAAATTTCTAACATGCTCCTATACGAGCGAAAATATCACCCATAAAAAAACCTATCATCCTTTTTCATCTCCTTCTGCCATTCTAAGGGTCTTTTACAAGATTTATATCATATCCACAATTCTGGAAACATCTGCATTGGCAAAAAATTATTACATTCTCCAATGAGGAAAATATAACATGTGCATGAATAGGTTGGCCTCAAATTTGAATTAATATTTAATAGGTGCATAAGATGAAGTGTGGAACTATACTAAAGGTTGGGGACACTACATAGAATAATTAAAATCACACCATTAAGATCCGCAATTCATGGGGACGATCGACAACGATCGAACAGGTTGAAAAGTTTGAAATTATTCTGGTGTCGGTTCAAGAAACTACCAAGAGATTCCAGAAGTGATAACTTACCGGAAAAAGATCCAATCATGCTCAAATCTTGGAACAAGGAAAATGAAAATGTGGACGATGTAATCCAAGATCCATAAGGTCTAGTGAGCAAAGATGACAGATCCACCAACATGAACTGAGTAAGAACAAAACACGAAAAAAAACTAAAAGAAAATATTTTTGTTTGATGCAAGATTTCTAAGAACCAAGGATGCTCCTGCATCAGACATCCAGGGTTAATGAAAAGTGATCCCCTCACTTTGTTGGGGCTAAAGGAAAACCAAGACGGTCTACCTCAGCCTGAGAAATCCAAGAAGAATCCTCCACTAGTCTACCTTTCCATTTCAAAAGATACTCTTTGTACTGTCTTCCACGAGTCTTTCTCCAATCTCTGATATCCAAAATCTCTTCAATCTCATCTGAATATTGCTTAGGAAACTAGTTTTCCAATCTTAATTCACTGTCTTCTCTGAATTCTACTTCATGGTATTGGTGTAGGTCTGCAATGTTGAATATAGGTGATATACCCATTCCATCCGGTAACTCTACTTCATATGCATTTCCTGAATCAAATTTCCTCAAAATCCTACAGGGTCCAAACTTCCTCATCTTCAACTTACTTTATGTTCCAATTGGGAATCGTTCCTTTCTCAAATACACCATCACCTCATCTCCAACCTCGAACTCCTTATGTCTCCTCTTTTCATTTTCCTTCTCCTTATACTTCTTGTTCATATCTTCCCACTACTGTTTCACTTGAATATGCAACTTCTTCACATGTTTTGCAAATTCCTCTCCTTTTGTGCTCTTTTTACCCTCCATACTAATATCTCTCAATTATGATATACCTCTAGGATGAACTCTAGTAACAATTTTAAAAGGTGTCTTTCCTGTACTCCTGTTTACTAAATTATTGTAAGAAAATTTTGCTTGTGCAAGGACTAAATCCCAACTTCCAATCTTCTCTCAAACCAAGCATCTGAACAAATTCCCTAAAATATTGTTTACTACTTCTGTCTTTCCATCTGTCTATGGGTGAAAATTAGAACTAAACTTCAAATCTATCTTCAACTTCTTCCAAAGTGTCCTCCAAAAGTAACCAACAAACTTTACATCTCTGTTTGAAATAGTACTTCTAGGTAACCCATGCAATCTGACCACCTCTTTGAAAAACAAATCTGCTACATGTACTGCATCTGTTGTCTTCTTACAAGGTATGAAATGTGCCATTTTAGAAAATTGAACAACCACCACGAATACAGAATCATTACCTCTTTGTGTCTTCGAAAAACCAAGTATGAAATCCATACTGATATCCTCCCAAGATCTCTCTAGAACTGTCAAAGGCTTATACAATCCAACATTTTGACTACTCCCTTTTGCAACTTGACAAAATCTACAACTCTGCACAAATTTCCTAACATCCTTATGAATTTGCGGCCAAAATTAATTATCACTCACTAATGCCATTGTCTTATCAACTCCAAAGTGTCCTGACATTCCTCCACTATGCTTTTCCTTCATCAGGTTATCCCTCATCAAACTTTGGGGTATACACAACTAATTTCCTCTGAAAAAAATCCTCTTGAATGAAATAATCTAACCACAAACTTCTATTCTCTGAAATAGGTTCTTTACAAGCTCTCCAAGGTTCTGCAAAATCTAGGTCTTCTTCATACAGGATCTTCTATTCATCAAATCCTAATACCTCTATCAGTAAATTCCTTCTCCTACTCAAAGCATCAAAAACTCTATTTGACTTCCCACTCCTATATTTCAAAACAAAAGTATAACTTTGTAGGAACTCTACCCATCTCATGTGTCTCTGATTCAACTTACCCTAACTGTTCAAATATTGCAATGCTTGATGATTCGTATACAACACAAATTCCTTAGGAAAAAAATAATGTCTCCACTTCTTCAAGGCTTGAACTATATCATAAAATTCCTAATCATACACTGAATATCTCCTCCTAGCATCATTCAAATTTTCACTAAAATAAGCTACATGTCTTCCTTCTTGACTCAATACTACTCCAATTGAAATTTCCACTTGCATCACAGTGTACTTGAAATACCTTATTGAAATCTGGTAAATCCAACATAGGCTGCTCAGTCACCTTCTACTTCAACAATTCAAAACTACGGTTTGCTCCATATCTCCATCTAAAATCCTTCTTATCTCCTCTCATTATTTCTATCATAGGACTACAAATAGAACTCAAATTCCTAATGAACTTTTTGTAGAAACTAGCCAATCCATGAAATGATCTTACCTCTCTAATGCTATCTGGTGTAGGCCACTCCACAATTGCTCTTACCTTTTCAGGGTCCATCTTCAGTCCATCCACAGATATCAAAAATCCTAGATATACCAACTCCTTCATGAAATTACACTTCTTAATGTTTATCAACAACTGCTCTTCTCTCAACCTCTGCAAAACTTGTCTGATATGCAACAAATGTTCTTCTCCACTCTTACTGAAATTTAAGATGTCATCCAAGTAAACAATCACAAACTTACCCAATAATTTATTCAATACCTCATTCATCAGCCTCATGAACGTACTCAATGCATTTTTCAATCCAAAAGGCATCACCAACCATTCATACAATCCTTCAATTGTCTTGAATGTTGTTTTCCACTCATCTCCTTCTCTAATTATGATTTGATGATATCCACTCTTCAAATCTATCTTTGTAAAGTATCAAGCTCCACTCAAAAAATCCATAATGTTATCCATCTAGGGCAAAGGGAATCTATACTTCATCGTGATCTTGTTTATGGCCCTAGAATCTGTACACATTGTCCAATCTCCATCCTTCTTAGGTGCGAACACAACAGGTACTGCACAAGGACTTAAACATTCTCTAATCAAACCTTTCCTCAACAATTATTGCACTTGTATGTTCAACTCTTCATTCTCTCTCAGTGTCATCCGATGTGCTGCTTTATTAGGAAAACTAGCTCCAGGAATTAGATCCATGCAATGACTAATACTCCTCACAGGTGGTAATCCATCAGGTACATTATAGAAAATGATATCCTCATACTCTGCCATCATTTCCTTTATCTCTTCCAGGTCTTCTTCTGCATTCTTCAACTCTTCAACCATCTTAGGAACTAAGGCATAACACACATTTTCATGTCTCAATCCATCAAGGAATATTCTTCCATCAACCATACAAACCCTAGCATTCATATAGACTTCAATTGTAGGAACATCTTCCAATGGCAACAAAATCTGATTTATCCCATTAACAACAATGGTGTATATGTTCTTCTTTCCATCATAAATATCTTGTATATCATACTTCCAAGGCCTTCCCAACAAAACATGGCATATATCCATAGGCATGGTATCACACAAAACTTCATGATGGAAATTTGCTATCTTTAATTTCACCAAACATTGTTCACTTACCAGTATCTTATGCTCATCTTGAATCCAAGCAATCTGATAGGGCTTCGGGTGTTTCAACCTTTCCAACTTCAGTTTAGTCACCATCTCTTCAGAAACTAGGTTCTCAAAAATTCCACTGTCAATAATCACTTTGCAACATTTACCATTCACCTTGCATCTAGTCTGAAACAAATTCTTTCTCTGCAATTGTTCTTTCTCCAACTCACTTTGACACAAAACTCTCCTGTTCACCAACACTTCTCTATCTTCAAGTTTATTAGATGATCCAACATGATCCTCCTCAACAAAGGCTGTTATTCTATTGTTCTCTATATTTCTTCTTGTCTCTCCCATATTACATTCAAATGCTCTATGTCCTTCTCCACCACACTTAAAGCAAGTTCCCCTAAATACTCTTTTCTCCTTATCATCCTTTTTATAAGCTTCATTCTGGTAACCACCATATCCTCCTCTTATGTAATAGTTTTCATCACCTTTATGATACAAATTATCATTCTTACTGACCTCCTTATCCTTATTCTGATCTACAAAAGATCCTCTTCCTCCTCCAGTAAAATTTCCTCTCTGAAATCTTCCACCTCTTCCTCTCTGTCTCTGCTCATGTCTTTTATTCAACTTCTCTTCTACCTTTAGGGCACACTGATATGCCTCTTCCACACTCTGCAACTTGATCAAATTGATTTCATCCTATATGGATGACCTCAAACCATTCGCATATCTGGCTACTTGCTCAATCTCATCCTCTGAATGTCTAGATCTGATATTCAATTTGTAGAATTCTTCAGTATACTCTATCACACTAGATTCTTTATGCTTCAAATTCTACAACTTCTTGAACAAGCTAATCTTATAGTCTACAGGCATAAACTTTGACTTTAACTTATTCACCATCCAATCCCATGACTTTATCTTTTCTTTTCCTCTTCTCTGCCTAACTGTCTGCAAATTTTCCCACCAAAGGGATGTATGTCCTCTCAACTTTGTACAAGCAAACTTCACCTTCTTATCTTCAGAGTTACCTTCAAATTCAAAATACTTTTCCATCTCTGTTATCTAATCTAACAATACATCTGAATCCAACTTACCATTATAATCTAGTGGATTGAAATGTGGTCTTGTATTCACTTTAGTTAGGGCTCTTATGAACCTCTCTTCGCCCTGATCTAGACCAGGTTGCTCTTATCTTCCTCTTTCATCCCAAATTTCTATCTCTTCATCACTCACATCATCAACTAGTCGACCTCTTCTCTGTGCCATTTTGATTGCATCTAATTTGGCAACAATTCCTCTCAACAACTCCATCACAGTTGGGTCTGCATTTCCACACACTCCATTTCTACCATTTCTCCTTCTTGACATATTCACACAAGTCCTCTACAGCTACAGGTTAGATTCTCAATCCGATACCCCACAACAAATCTTCTATAGGACTCTACGAATTCTGACGACCTCACACAAATCGAAACTCGCTTTGATACCAATCTAATGCAACCACGGTAGGAGGGTCCTCAAATAGAAAAATCTAGACCATGCAACAAGAGTAACACAACACAAGCAACATAGAATATGGAGGAAAATGTAGATGAAAATATTCTCATTAACAATTATCTCAGTTACATTCAACCGACAACATCCGAGGTTACAGATTTGGCTCACAGGCCAGATAAAATATACAACTTTCTAACATGCTCATATGCAAGTGAAAATATCACCCATGAAAAACCTATCATCCTTCTAGATCTCCTTCTTCCATTCTAAGGGTTTATTACAAGATTTATATCATATCCACAATTTTGGAAACATCCACGTCGGCCAAAAATGATTACATTCTCCAATGAGGAAAATATAACGTGTGCATGAATAGGTTGGCCTCAAATTTGAATTACTCTTTAACAGGTGCATAAGATGAAGTGTGGACCTATACTAAAGGTCAAGGACACTCCATGGAAAAATTTAAATCACACCGTTAAGATCCACACGTTACGGGGACGATCCACAACAATTGAACAGTTCGAAAAGTTTGAAATTATTCTGGTGTCGGTTCAAGAAACTGCCAAGAGATTCTGGAAGTGATAACTATCCAAAAAAAATCCAATCATGCTCAAATCTTGGGACAAGGAAAATGAACATGCAGACAAAGTAATCCAAGATCCACAAGATCTGGTGAGAAAAGGTGACAAATCCACCAACATGAACTGAGTAAGAACAAATCAAGAACAAAAACTGAAAGAAAATATTTTTGGTTGATGCAAGATTGTCAAGAACCAAGGATGCTCCTACATGAACTCACTATACACATGGGAGGCTCACTTCCTATAGAAAAAGAAAGATAGAAAGAAGAATGTTACATAGAGAACATTATCTTAATGCAACAAAATACCCACCACAACAAATTGCACACATCTGCAACCTTGATTAGATAATTGCAGACACCATCAACTCATTGCTTTCAGGAGTCTAACACATTGAAGTTCTTGCTGCCTTAGTTCAATTTCACACAATCTGTCACATCTACCTTGCTTCTCTCATTTTTGAAATACAATCCTTAACATCTTTTCTTGCATTTATATCATCTTCAATCTTAGAAACTTTCTCCAAGGTCGGCTACACACTCTTCATTTTACAAATTCAAATTAGGTCAGAAACTCAACATTCCCGCGGTGGATGAGAATGAGAGTGGAGCAAACCAACACTTAACTAGGACCCAAAACAAAATCTTGGATCAATCACACGCTTCCTTAATTAATACTTATCCTTTGCATGGTGTAAACACCAATGAACTTTGAAGTACATGCATTTGTAACAAGAAGATCACATGCAGATGACATAAAATGATTCACCATATGCTGGAACACATCTTAGATTCCTTCAGATTCATTTGTAGCTACTGCAAGAGATTTTATACACATAACACTTTCCATCATTCCATCTAGACTGTACAGACACACATAGCATCTCTGAAACTAGTCTTCCGGAGCACCAAACCACGAAAACCTTTGATAGAACATGGATAACACCATTACAATCCTTCTTCTATATCCATAAGACCTAAAACAAACCAATAGAGGACTATGGAGAAAATACGTTTCTCCCAGTGCATAGAAAAAAACTCTACCAGACCAGTTCACAAACTGGTGAACTCAACTTTCACTCTTCATCAAACCAGAAACTATAATCCAAGATATATCACTCAAGGATTCCCTTAAACAACACTTTAGATCTGCACAAGCATAGGATCAACACAGAAGAAATGAAGAGCACATACCAAAGCACATTCTGAACACACAAAGAGTTTTATCTTCACTATTTATTAATTTTCTCAAAAGCACTTGGTAACTCATAATATCAACACACTTGCAACACCATAAAGATAGCTCCATGTACTCACAACATCTCAAAAATATCTCAACTATACATGCACCACCTACAATCACTTGTTTCCTTTCTCTGCAATAACCTATATTGTGTTTACATTAATGACAATATTAATGACAACACCACCATACTCATTCATACTTGTAACAATCTCCCCCTTTGTCATTGATGGCAACACATGATGTGAAAAACCATAAAAGACAACAATATCCTTTTTATTTCACTATTTTTTTTCACATAACTCTCTCTCCCCCTTTGACATCAATGGAAAAAATGTTTTTACATAATTCTTCAACCATATATAATTTTGATTACTCCCCATTAGGAGTGCACCCATGACAACACACATATCATACAATAACAATGATACTTCCTACTCCCCCTGAGGAGTAGACCCCAATCATGAGTTCAGACAAATGATGAATATGTAGATCCACTAGATTGATGCACCTCTATGTGCATCTAGTTCAAAGAAGGATGGGTAGTAGCCCCCAAATTCTCTTGGAGATACTCAAAAGTATCCTTAGGAAGAGCCTTAGTAAATATATCATCAATTTGATCCTTTGTAGGCACATATTCAAGATTGAATTCATTCTCCAATACCTTATCTCTTAAGAAATGATATTTGATAAATATATGCTTTCTCCTTGAATGCATTATTGGATTCTTTGAAATATTTATTGCACTTGTATTATCATAGAAGATAGAGATAGGCTCATCACACATCACTCCTATATCCTTCAATGTTTTCTTCATCCATAGTACTTGTGTGCAATAAGATGCTACTGCTATGTACTCAACCTCTACAGTGGACAAAGAAACTGAATGATGTTTCTTGCTTAGCCATGAAACCAACCTGCATCCAAGAAAGAATGCACCACCACTTGTACTCTTCTGGTCATCCACACAACCATCCCAATTTGCATCAATGTAAGCACTCAAAGTAAAATCAATATCCTCAGGATACCACAAACCATAATCGAGAGCCCCTTTTAGATATTTGAATATCCTTTTCACAATTGTAACATGTGTTTCTTTGGGTTCTTCTTGAAATTTGGCAACCAAACATACTAAATGCATGATATCCAGTCTAGTAGTAGTAAGATATAATAGTCCACCAACCATAGATCTATACTTGCTCTGATCAACTTTAGGAGATTCATCATCCTTACTTGGTCTGCATCCAATCACCATAGGGGTACATACCACTTTGGAGTCATCCATTCCAAACTTCTACAGTAATTCTTTAACATATTTTGATTGTTAAATGAATATGCCCTTATCAAATTGATTCACTTCAAATCCAAGGAATAAATTCAACTCACCAATCATAGACATTTCAAACTCTTTTTGCATCTCCTACAAATTTCTTGCACATACCCTCATTTCCTCCAAAGATAATATCATCAACATACACAACCACTATTAGAATTTTATTTCCTTCAACATTGAAATAAAGATTAATGTCTGGAAAGCATTTGTTGAACCTTTTCTAAGTCAAATACCTGTCTAACCTTGCATACCATGCTCTGGGAGCCTGATTAAGTCCATATAGTGCTTTTTTCAACATATAGACCATGTTCGGTTGATTTGATAACTGAAATCCCTTTGACTATTCCATGTAGACCTCTTCTTCCAATTCTCCATTCAGGAATGCAAACTTAACATCCATTTGGTATACCTTGAAATCTTTGTGAATAGAAAATGCGAAAAACATCTGAATAACAAGTATGTGCAAGATCATCATGGAAAAAATAGGCCCTTAAGTGACAAAAAATTCAGAAAAATCAGAGTTAGGAAACTTGACATAAACATTTGAATAAGTTATCTATATTATTTGAAAAATATGTAAGAATAGAATCTGTAGTAAATTGAATGTAGTTTCTAAAATACTAGGTTTATTTTAAAAAAAAAATCTATTTGGTGAAAATTTGAAATTTCAATGCAGTAGTACTTAAATTTCAGGGAAAAAATAAGAAGTAGGTGTCTGTCTAACCACCCTAACAACAATAATTAATGATAATATTTTTTTATAAGATTTTAGATATAAGTAGAGGACTCATGTCCCGATGTGATGCATATTTTTTTGTAATTTTTCCCAAGTAAATAATTAATTATGAATTTTTTATTACAACTTTAAAAAATATAAAACTTCGTATGTCTGACCACCTTAACTTTGTCAAAACTTCATGAAATTCATTTGTTTTTTAATCCTATAGTATGTGAAGCATAGAATGTGACACATGTTTCAAATTCAAAAAATGTGATGTCGTTTGAAAGCTATAGATGTTTTTCAATCAGCCTACCAGTCAGGACTTTAGTCGTAACTCAAATAGAAAATGAATAATAATTATTTATTAAATTCAAAGTAAAGCATAATTTATATTTGTGGAAAGCTAAGAATCTCCTTTAAAAACCCTTTTCGTTTCATCAATTTTGGGTAAAAAAAGTCGTCACCATATACTCTACACATACCCATCATATCGCCACTTTTTGGCCCATCATGATCTTGCACATACCCTAACCTCCATTCTTGCCACCGGGGAAAATGTCTCCTCAAAGTATATTCCTTCAAACTGTGAATAACCTGTTGGTGTAGGTTTTTTATTTTAATTATGTTAGGGAATATTTATTTTTCCTACACACGTTATTAAGCTTGCTTAGGTTATATTTTAATAGTTAGGAGGAGCACATGTGGCATAATCCTACAATCACATGTGTCATTCACACCCACCTTTGGGTAGTTGAATGTCACACCCTCTTTTGGACTTATTTACCTCCTCCCCATAACCACTTTCTGTCTTTACCTGAGTTGGCATAACTATGTATTTGGCATTTACCAAGTAGGTAAAACCTCCCACCTATTATGGGTAAAGGGGAGTTATTATTCCTCTTGGTTTTATATGCCTATATTTTTCTATATAAACAAGCCCTCACCTCTCCCTATGCTAATGAGAACACTAGCTCAAATTGTGAGTCTAGTTCAGTGCTAGGAGAGTGTTGAATTTTGTTCATCTCTGGGTTCTTGTCTTGCTTTCCTTCAGTCACTTTAATCTTGGGTGGTTTCACAACCAAATCTAATATGGTATCAGAGTTGGTTGTGAGTTGTAGGTTAGCAATTTGTTCAATCCATTATTGAAAGAAAAGTATGCTCTTCTCTGGCATCCGATGATGACTTGGAGAAGCAAAAACTCTTGATAGAGGTTTTAGTTTCTAGGGGGGTTCTTTTCTATTGCATTTTGTTGCAGGTATTTAGGAGCTTCCTAGAGACATTTTGAGCTCACCATTGAGTTTAGAGAAGCTGGAAAAGTCAGAATTGACTTTTATTTCATCCATATCGGACATTGGGTGCGAGATCTGTGAAGGATTGAAAAAAAGGTTTTTAGAGAGGTTCCTGAAGGTAGCTGATCTTTTGGAGCATTTTCAGCCCAAACGGACTTCACCATCGCGCTCAGAAGGCATCAAAACTTAAAGATTGACTGCCAAATAATAAAAAACAGAGAAGTTGATTTTTGAGGCAAATTTTTTTGAGACAGAACCGTACGACCCCACCTGCGTATAGTACGGTACGAATATTTAAAAAAAAAAAAATTCCTGCAGAAAAATTATTATTATTTATTAAAAAAAAATTAGTGAAAAAAATCATTGAATTTTTTTTTCAAAAAAAATATTAAAAAAAATTAAAAAGGTACCAGGTACCTATGCAAGCGTAGGCCCCTATACCTGCAGTGCGTACCATACTTGGAGGCTGCAATGCATTTAAGCCTATTTTAAAAAGGCTGTACATCTTTGCTTTTAAGGGTTTGATCCTTTTGAAGTGTATAAGTTTTTTAATAATTAAAAGTTTTTATTATTAAGCTTTTAATATTTCAAAAATTTCAAAAATCAAACCATTAATATCTGCGCCTCCCACCGTACCCGCCTTGGCTCCTACACCTATCCGTACAAGTTCTATGGATGTGTTCCGTACCTCGACCTCGTCTTTCGTGCCACATTTGGCAGTTCTGCTACATTTGGTAACTTTTTTGGCAGTTCCACTAATTTGGAAGAGTTCTCTTTTTATCTGGTAATTCTCCAATTTTGGCAGCATTTTCAATTTAGTGGCATTTCAACTATTTTTGGAGGCATTCCAGATTTAGAAGAGGTTCAGTTAAATTTAGCAGAGGTTGATTTTTTTTAAATCTGGACCCCTCTCCATTGAACTTTTCACTTTTGCACATCAACTTCGAAGGGCTCGTTCTCGGTCATATAGAGGCATTTTTCAGTGCAATTTGTTTTGATTTGGGGTAAAATTTCATGCTCTTTACAGTGGTATGATTTATTTTTTCTCAAGTGCTTCCATATTTCCAGAAATTCAATTTTTTCATCAGATCTAAAGCATAGTCATCATTTTTTTGAACTTCAAATGGATGTAACTTTCACATACGACCTCGTATTGAGGTGATTCTTTTTTTGAAAGTGAATATTTTTTCGAGCACTAAACATTGGTGCTATTTTTAGGTTCTCATTCTAAGATTTTATTGTACTTTTAGTATTTGGGTCTATTTTAGACATTTGTAAAACACTGGAAAAAAACTCCAGCATTGTAAACGCATTGATTTATAAAGTGCCAAATCATTTTTTGCTAGGGGGATTCTTAATTGAGTGAAAAAGGGGGGGTCTCTCTTTGTGTGTGTGTGTTTTTGATCTGTTCACTTGTGCTCTACTTTTCCTTCACACATGGATCATTCTAAGGTTCCTTTGCTAACACCTTATAATTATGCAACATGGCATCAACATGCATGGAATGCCTTAATACAACTTGGGTATACTCCATATGTTGAAAACAAGGTAGTTGAACCTAAAGATGATAAGGAAAAGATAAAATGGATGCTTGAACATACAAAAGCTCTTGGATGTCTTTGTAGCTTTGTTTCCCTTGATCTTATGTTTTAGATTGAATCCTGTAAAAATTCACATGATGCTTGGGAAAAATTAAAATCTTTGTATGGTACAACAGATGAATTCAAAGGTTATCAAATTGAAAATGAATTGATGAGCCTTGATCCAAAGAACTTTGGCAACATCTAGGATTATATTACTAAGGTTAATGATCTGAGAGCACAATGTAAAGCTTGTGGTATTGATAAAAAGGACATTCAGTTAATTTATAATACACTGAATAAACTTGGTCCTGAATTTGCAGCTTTTGTTTCTAGCTTTCATACTCATAGACTAACTATGGGATTTACATATACTATGCCTTCATTTGCATCTTTTTCTGAGATGTTAATGTATGAAAAACATAAGGTTCTTTCTATGGGTCTCATAAAGCCATCACAAACTCAAGTCTTGTTGGCTAGTCAGCCTAAGGGACAGAGAGAGTCAGGACAATTTGACAAGAAACAAAAGAAATATAAGAAAAATCCACACATAGATCAAGCACAACACAAATCCTCTACAAGGGAGGACTCATCTAAGAAGGAGAAATATACTTGTTCATATTGCAAGAGGATTGTACATGAAGAGCATTCTTGTTATAAGAAGGATATTGATCAGTTGAAACATCTTCTTAAGAAGAACAACATTGATCTACCTTCTAGAATGTTTGAGTCTACTTCTTCTTCACATTCCAAATAGTCAGGATCTAGTAAGGATAAAGGCCATTTCAGATTTTCTTTTGAGTCTAAGAAAAATAAAGGTAAAGCTTTTTGTGCTTCTACAAGTCATGAATCAAGGAAATGGCTCCTAGATTCTGGAGCTTCTCATCATATGGCTTCTTCACATTCTATGTTCTCTTCTTTTGAACCTTGTGCTATGCCACCTATTTTGATGGGCAACAACACTTACATGAGTGTAATTGGGAAGGGTTCTATTGATATTGGGGATGGCACCTTCAATGATGTTTTGTGTGTACCTCACTTGACAAATAATCTTATTTCCATCTATCAAATCACTCATGGTGGAGCAGGGAAGACTGTGGAATTCACGCCTGATTCTGTTATCATCAGAGACTTGGAGAGTAGAGAGATAATTGCTACTGGGATAGTTGATCATGAATCTCAGTTGTATACCTTTTTAGACTTTGCACCTGATGATGGTTCTGATCCTTTGGCTGTTGATCACACTCCTTGTGTGACATTTGATTTTGAGGAGAATTTTGGCTATTTGAATCTTGGTATTCTCACATCAGATCTAGTTATTGAGCCTTGCATTTCTTCTCCTCTACCTACTTTTGCTTCTGAGGATACTTGTGTTACATTCATGGCTACTTGTGATTCAGTGCAAAAGGATCAACATCATCTTCCAGATATAGTTGCTTGGGATGACTACTTGACAAACATTGTAGGTTTGTTCATAGAGTCTCATATTTCAGACTTGGGAGACACTATTCATGACATCCATCTTCTCTTTGATGAAGTTGATTCTTCTTCAGTTGTTATGGAGGAACCTTTGGATCCTCTTGTTCATCCTCCACATGATCATTCATCACAATTTTACATGAGTGTGGATACTTTTGAGCAACATTTGGAGAAGGTATCTTTGTCTTTAGAAGAGGTAGTTGAGTCTTTGGATTTTGTTCTACACACATCTCTACTAGGTTTTGGATTTTTATCTTCATCAGTGTGGCCTAGAACACCTGATTTGGTGGTGGCAGCTTTCAACATCGACATGGAGACAAATGAGCAGTTTTCAGAGACTTCATACTTTTTGAGCTTTCTTCCCTCATATTCATTTCAAGAATGGGAAGAAATATTTCATACACCTTTGGTTTTGTTTCTTCCTAAGGGGAGGAACATTGTTCGACGATCGTGGACCATGTTCTACATTCAGTTTTGAGCTTTAGCCATTGGCATAGTTGACTACTTTGGGGAAGGATACATGGTCTTTCCTATCCTTTCTATTTTGGAGGGGACTTCTTCCTTGCATGGGATTCTTCTTGTGTTGGGAAACTTGTTTTCTTTTCTCTCTTTTGGGGAGGAGTTTTGTCCCACTGGGTTTTCTCCTTTACTCCATTTGTGAGAGAGTATTTTGTACATGAGTACCTAACATGGTCTAGAAGCTGGGACCCATATTTTCATCTTTGTGTCTTCTCACCCACCTAAGCTATGCTTAAGGGGGGGTGTTGGTGTAGGTTTTTTATTTTCCTTATGTTAGGGAATATTTATTTTTCCTACACACATTATTAAGGTTGCTTAAGTTATATTTTAATGGTTAGGAGGAGCACATGTGGCATAATCCTACAATCACGTGTCATTCACACTCACCTTTGGGTAGTTAAATGTCACACCCTCTTTTGGACTTATTTTCCACCTCCCCATAACCATTTTCTGTCTTTACCCGAGTTGGCATAACTATGTATTTGACATTTACCAAGTAGGTAAAACCTCCCACCTATTATGGGTAAAGGAGAGTTATTATTCCTCTTCATTTTATATGCCTATATTTTTCTATATAAACAATCCCTCACCTCTCCCTATGCTAATGAGAACGCTAGCTCAAATTGTGAGTCTAGTTCAGTGCTAGGAGAGTGTTGAGTTTTGTTCATCTCTGGGTTCTTGTCTTGCTTTCCTTCAGTCACTTTAACCTTGGGTGGTTTCACAACCAAATCTAACATAACCTTTACACACAAGCCATTTTTTCTTTCTTACTACTTCACCATTCTAATTCAACTTATTCTTGAATACCCATTTTCCAATTATATTCTTGTTTATTGGTCTAGGAACCAATTCCCATGTCTGATTTTTCTCTATCTGTTGTAATTCCTCTTTAATTTCTCTAACCCAATTTTCATATTTGCATGCTTCACACACTGTTTTAGGTTCTATCTTCGAAAGTAAACACAAATTTATCTTAGCTCCCACCACTTTGCTTCTTATCATTACCCTTTTGTCTTTGTCTCCAATTATCTATGTAGACACTGAAAAATGTCCTAAGTCGACGAGTATCATTTTTCTTGGTCGTTGTCCTTCGATAATTGAATAATTCTAATTATTCATTTATGTTTGATCATATTCCTCTATTAATTAAATAATTTTTAATTATTTAATTAATTCACATCCTCATCTTTATTCTATCTTGATCAATTAAAATTATTTAATTGTGTCACTAATTTGTCCCTCTTCTTCAATAGTTAAATAGATTATTATTTATTTAATTATTTTGTCATCTTTCATCCATAGTTAAATAATTACCATTAATTATTTATCTATTCATGGTCCTTTAATTCTTCTATAGTTAAATAATTATTAAAATTATTTAACTATCCCATGTCTAATTTTGATCTTTCCATTTAATTAAATTGATTAATTTAATTAAATACTCCTCTTGTCATTTTATCTAAATAAATAATTTGGATAAATTATTTATTTTCCACTTGTCCATTTCCTCCATTTTCGAATAAATAATTTAAAATAAATCATTTATGCACCACTTGGTCAAAGATACCCTATCATAATCCCCTGTCATAACATTCATTTCATGTCATAGCTTGCATGTCCCTGCATGTCCTTGCATGCCTATCCTAGCCTGCATATCTGTCATGGCCTGCATGTCTTTGCATGTCTTCCTATCATGATTCCTCCAAGAATAGCATATTCTTGGTGCATCAATTCTGGACCATTGATCTTGACATCTTTTCTGAGACTTAATCTCCAAGACATTTATGAAACTACTAATTTGTAGTTTTGCAGCTCCGTTAGTTGAAGACTCATTTATCAAACAATGTGTTTGCAATTTTTAGTTTAGAAAACACTTCTATTGGTGCATTAAAATGAACATGTGCTTGATTTTGTTTGATTGTGCTTGAAGGTGGTAGGTGATTATGCTCTCACCTTGTGAAAACTAGGTGATCAGTAAACCAGACCCACCTTATTTTTTGTCACCCTCACAACTTAATAATTGAAGTATCCTCTCCCCTTGTGCTTTCGAGTGATCCTGGGTGTAAGAGAAATGGTTATTATTTCTAGAAATGGGTCTGCCTTAAGGGAAAAAATACTCACCTTAAGGGACAACTCGACCGATAATAAGCTAAAGCCAAGCTACTTTCAGCCGGGATATAAAATGGGTGCTTGAGGAAAGTTCAAGTACCACGAGTGCGGATGTGTCATACGGATGGAGGAGTACTCCCATAAACCCTGTTGAGCATAACCTCTTTAGGCTGGAGTGCCACCTAATTGGTGATTAATCTCTTGCCCCATGTGTGGCCACTCAAACGGATACCCTAACTAGACACCTTTTGTTTTAGAGGCCAACCATTTTCAGTTGTTGCTTGGTATAGTGCAAGGTACAGTATCATGCCCGAAGATACTCACTACTAACTCTCTTGAGTAGAAATAGCAGTTCTTGGGAAGTGATGACCTAAGAATCTGAAGTTGGTGTGCCCGAATGATGTTAATGAGCCGTGGAGGGGAGCCAGTGCCACCAAACTTCTAAGCTATCCGCTCTCAAGAAGGAAAGGTGTTTAGCACCAATCCGGGGTATATCGGTGGGCTATACCAAGTATACAAACCCTTGGCCTATTAGGATTGTGTTTGAATCATGTGTGTTTGCATACAACAAAACATTGTGCTTGTCAAGTGTTTTCTAAATTTTCAAACAATATACACAACATTCACAAATCTGGACACAAAACCTCAGCCAACTCAGACTTTTCAATAAAACATCAAAACAACAATCTCAACCTAGAAGTCTTCTATCAAAACCAAATCATGAAATTGCTCAAATCTCTCATTCCTTGTGCATTTTAGTTTGCATCTTACCATAGGGTCATCTTTGCAAATATTTAGCTTCATCCTTAGGCTTCACCATTTGCATTTTCGGTCATAAACCAAAAACTTAGGTCCTCATCTCATTTTGCATATTTTGGATTAGGACAACCTTACCTCAGTTTGCAAAATCTTGACTTTCAAAATTAGGTTATCATTGGACTTAGACATCATTATCTCCTTTAGTCATTTTCCTTTTGTGAGATCCTTTTGACTCAAAAGTCTAGTTAGGAAGACTCACTTGTCATTTTGTCCTTGTCCTTTAGTCCTTCAAACAAGTCCTTTGATATTCCAAAATTGAGACATAGATAAAGCATAGGGTGGTTAGGCAACCTTCTTCCAAATCATTTTAGACCTTTGCATTTGCATACCTTAGATATTCAAATCATTGTATTCCTCACCTTGCATATCTTTAAAATCCAAAATATTGCCATCATAGTCCTCATTTGGCATCTAGACTTTGCATTGATCATTTCCTTAACCAACATTTTCACATTAGTCCTCACTATCACCTTGGAATTTGACATCCTTTCTTAACAATTTATCACCTTGCATTGGTCATTTTCCTTAGGAAAACAATATTATCACCTTGCATTAACATCCTCCAAAAAATAAATAAAAAAAATTAGTGTCATAACTTGTATCTTAGTCTTCATTGTCCTTTGGCATTAGTCATTTTCTTTAGACAACATTGTCATATTGCATCCCTTATTGTCAAAAAATTGAAAAACATAGTCTTGCATTGTCATCCTTTATCTAAAAAATCCAAAAAAATAGACTAGTGTCATACTTGCATTGCCATCATCTTCATTTGAGCAATCTCTTTGATTGTGGAAACAAGACTTCAATGAAAGAAAAAACAAATGGAAAACTTTGGACAAGATTTCAATCCCAACATTGATAATTACACTTATGAAATGAACCAACATTGGACTTTTTCTGACCCATTCCACAATATGAACATGCAATCTTCCATGAACATGCCATCTTCATCATGAAATCCTTCTGAACCATTCATACAAAGAGACCAAAATGGACGAGCATATGTAGAAGACTTAAAAGCTACAATGAAAAATCCTGATATAGTCTCCTTTGTAGAAAAATTAGTCTTACGTGACCCTCAAAGGTATCTATCCATGCTTTTGGAGCAAGGGGCTAAGTTACCACAAGGCTTTGACATAAATACTTTGGGACCTCCATCCATCTACCCTCACCATCAACAACCACTTAACATAAATCCTACCATTAATTCACAACAAACATCCAGTTATCACCCTTATCCTAACCTTGACAAGGGAAACCAACTGTCCACTAGTCCATTACGAGTCTTCACGTCATATTCTATTCTTTCACCTACCAATCCTGTCCAAGTCTACATGCCTTATCAACCATCTACCAACTCATGTAAAGTCTCCACATCATACCTTATTAATCCAGTCCAAGTCCCCATGTCATATCCTAGTCCTTCACATACTAGTCCACTCCAAGTCCCGATGTCCTATCCTAGTCCTTCATCCATTAATCATTTTCAAGTCCCCCCCTCACAAGCCACTTTTAGTCATGAAAATTATATCATTACTCAAAGTCAAATCCCATTGTATAAACTTGAGGATACATGTCAAAACAAAAACCCAAAGCATGACCTTATAATGTCACCCTCATGTCAAGAACAAGGTATTCCATCCCATGACCTTATCTTAAAGTCCATTCAAGATGTCATTCAAGACAATCATGACACCCAAAATACACCTACCATTGACCAAGAAGTCCAAATATATGACAACCCCATCTTTGACCAAGAAATCCAAAATGATCCACTGCTTGACCTTTATGCCATTCATGATCAAACACTTGAAGATGACCCTATCCAAACTTTGGGCATATCCATTTTCCAAAATGAGACACTTGCCTCCATGGGACACATAGATGATCTTACTCCAAAACAAGAGTCTTCTATGGACATATTTACAAATGATCGAGCTATAGTTGACTTCATTGGACTCCATGACACTGACCATAATGATGGCTTCAACATTGACATGGAAGCACCAATAGTATTATCTGAAATTGACATGTCACAAGATCATACCAAAGATATCAGTCAGAAATATGGCCAACATGACAATGAAGCTAAGACACTTTATCAACTAGGGTCATCTATTTTTTGTTAGAGCAGGCTTTCTTGTAGACGAAAATATTCCAAGTGACAATGTCCACATACATCATGATGGGTTAGCATCTTGCTTTCAAAACAATAAATACCCCATCACAAACAGAATATGTCAGAGCATGCATTATCAAGGCAAAAGACTGGGCATACTCGAGCAAGGAATTCAAGAACCAATACAACTTTAGGAAAATTACAGACATCAAGGTCTTGGCTATTCTTCAGTTAGTAAATCAAATGATGTTAGTGGAACCTCCTCGATACTGGGGGCAACCTTGTCAGATACAAACGTCAAAATAGAGTCCATGAGAAATCCTTGTCATAAGATTGTTGCCAACACTCCATCCACCCACACCATAAACCATCATTCTCAACATCTTAAACCTTCCCTTTGGAACCAATAAAAACAAAAGTCTTACAAAGTAAAAAATCATATGTCAAAGGCCATCAAATTAGACAAAAAGACAAGTGGACAAATGAAATTAAAATGGTTCCCAAAGAAAAGTGGATCAAGCAAAGAAAATATGACAAATTAAAAAGTTAATCAAAATGTGGAGCCACAAGACAAAAGGACTCCCACATATAACAAATGTCCACCTCCTTCAAAATGGTCATCACACAAGGCATCTAAGAGTGTTGGTTCCAAACGTCATCCCAATCAAAATTTCAAAATTCATCATCCACCATCCCAAGTTTGGAAAATAAAAAGTGATTCATCCAAATGTCCAAACAACCTTTCCATGTCTACCATCATTTTTCGTAATCCTACATCTCACTTAAAGTCCAAAAATCCCACGTCACAAATCCGTCACATCATGGCAGCAACTCTTTATCACAAGGACTCTCATGGCACTCTATTGCGATGCGTGTATTTTGATAAGGCCAACTCTAGTATCAAAAAGGATCACAATGACATCGATCAGTTGTATACAAGCTCTATGATCCTGACAAGACAACTTCTTTAGCAAGGTCATTATTGGCATATCATGGCACTAGTCTCTACGTTGACACCGTCAGTGGAATCAGAATAGTTAGTGGTCATCTAAAGCATCCAAGCTATCCACAAAATCGAAAATACAAAAGAATTGAAAAAATCAAAAAAATTGTCACTTTGATGAAAACCTGGCAAACAAGCGTCCATGTGACATCAAAAAAATAAAAGTCAAAAAATAAGTAAAGAGAAAAATTTCATCCAACGGTGAAAACCTAGCAAACAGGCACCTTGGATAAGTACAATGATCAAAACCTAGTAAACAAGCATCATGTGTAAAATAAATCATCTATGTGGACTTTTACACTTGGGGGCAAGTCGTCTCATTTTCCCATGCTTTCCTCATGACATTTACACCCATCCATTTCATCCATATCGTTCCCCCACCCATTTTCCCAGCTACCTTGGTTTTGACATAAAATATGAAAACATAAATCATGCTTTGGGAAAAAATTTTGACATGTCAATCCTTTGGTCACAAACTATGCATGCAACATCATGTCATTGTCGTCATAACCTCATTATCCCTATGTGACATAGTCCTTGAAGATCATATGCCAATTCCTCTAGTCGCATGTCTCCTACCAAGGCCACCAATCAGTCTTTCATGTCTATCACTTATCTTGGTTTTCCCTTGTCAATTGTCTAAGGATACTCCATCATCCAATTTAGTCATGAACACAAGTCATTCCAATTATGTTATGCAACCGCCCATCAAACAACGTCCTCATTATCACTTGTCAATTGGTATTCAACTTGACTAGCGACACAATCATGTCTATCCTTGAAATCATTCACATGCATCATAAATATGTCAAAAATCCCTAAAAATAAGAAAATGTCCTGAAAAAAGACCTAAAAACTAGAAAATGTCATGAAAAAAGACTTAAAAATCAGAAAATGTCCTAAAAAAGACCTAAAAATCAGAAAATGTCCTTAAAAAAGACCTAAAAATCAGAAAGTGTCTTGAAAAAAGACCTAAAAAATTAGAAAATGTCCTAAAAAAGACCTAAAAATCAGAAAATGTCCTAAAAAAGACCTAAAAATCAAAAAAATGTCCTAAAAAAGACCTAAAAATAAAAAAATGTCCTAAAAAAAGACCTAAAAATTGAAAAACGTCTTGAAGAAAACATAAAACTTCCAAAACGAAGTCATGTCAGTCAGCATAGTCACATCAATTCAAGTCTTGATTAGTCTTTTGTCGAACTACGAGGTCTCTAAGTGCATGACGTAGGCAAGGCCATCTGTCGATGGGCCCCCAAGGCCGCACTAGGTCAGTCCATTAGGGTTCATTGCACAATTTTTGCACACACATGAAATAGTCTTTAAACTTGAATGAACAATCTACCCAAGTAAACTTCAACAATCTATCAATGGAACATGACAATCATCTTGGCATATCAAAATCAATCAATCTCAGTCAAACTTAGTCAAGCTAGTCAAATCTTGCTTACTCTTCAGATGTGTCCTTCTGAAGGGTAGCCCGTCATTTAATCATTCCCTAGGATGTGTCCTTCCTAGGCATCATCATTGTCATCCGACATTTTGAGCAATCCTCTTGACATCAATGTTCTTTCAGATGTGTCCTTCTGAAGAACAACCCCCATCATTTATGCCTTAGGATGTGTCCTTCCTAGGCATCGTCACTGTCACCTAGAATTTTGAGGGATCCTCTCGACTTTTGGGGGTTTCTCCTCTTGGCATCAACATTATTTAGGATGTGTCCTTCCTAAATTTGGAAATCTTTGACACTCGTCATCTTGGCATCGTCAAAACCTTGACACCCTAGCATGTCGACATCAAACCAGACATCTTGGCATTAAAACACTTGGAAAACACTTGGCACTTGTCTGTTGATTTTTCATCATGTTACTAGTTTTTTCAGCGAGATCTCGACAACAGGATTTAGAGAAGCAACGACGTATCATGAGGTTTGTTTTGTCTTTTGACACTCATGTTACTATTTTCTTAGTGATGTCCTGACTCCGGGATTTAGAAAAGCAGCGATGTATCACGATGATGGATTTGGCTTTATTTTGTCCTTTTTGGTAATCATGTTGCTAGTTTCTTGAGGATGTTCTAGAAATAGGATTTAGAGAAGCAACGACGTTTCATGATTTGTCTTTCTTGTCTTTTTATGTTTGCGGTTGGTTATGGAAAAAAGACTGGGGAAAATGTTCCTTTTTGTATGAGTCATGATCATCCTTGTCTGCGACTGCTTATCTCACGTGATGGTACAACCTTGCACACCTTGGTCTATGTCATATCATGGTGTTTGTTGGCCATTACAATAATTTGCCCAATGATGATAAATATAAAAATGTAAGTATGAAAGTTGGTTCCCCTATCTTTTTTTTCATCTAGCTTTCCATCTTCATCCTCCCTTCTCTTCCACACTAATATCCATCCCCTTCCAAGCTAACATTTCTTCTGTCTTTCATCCTCTAGTCTTCTCATCAATTTCGAGAGCACACTCGTTTTCTTGGAACCCATCTGTCCTTTCAAGGGGGCATACTCGTACCTAACTATCACTAGGGCATATTTCAGAATTAAATGTCTTTGACACAATGTGATGAACTACATTATGTCAAAGAGGGGCAAAATGTAGACACTGAAAAATGTCCTAAGTCTGCGAGCATCATTTTTCTTGGTCATTGTTCTTCGATAATTGAATAATTATAATTATTCAATTATGTTTGATCATATTCCTCTATTAATTAAATAATTTTTAATTATTTAATTAATTCACATCCTCATCTTTATTCTATCTTGATCAATTAAAATTATTTAATTGTCACTAATTTCTCCCTCTTCTTCAATAGTTAAATAGATTATTATTTATTTAATTATTTTGTCATCTTTCATCTATAGTTAAATAATTACCATTAATTATTTATCTATTCATGGTCTTTTAATTCTTCTATAGTTAAATAATTATTAAAATTATTTAACTATCCCATGTCTAATTTTGATCTTTCCATTTAATTAAATTGATTAATTTAATTAAATACTCCTCTTGTCATTTTATCTAAATAAATTATTTGGATAAATTATTTATTTTCCACATGTCCATTTCCTCCATTTTCGAATAAATAATTTAAAATAAATTATTTATGCACCACTTGGTCAAAGATACCCTGTCATAGCCGATAAGGGCGTGGTTTGGTGGTCAAGTCGCTCGGTTGTAGTGACGGCCACCAGGGTTCAAACCTTCGCTGGGCCAAAGTGCTCGCAGGCCTTGTGCCTTCGCTGGGCCTTTGTGCTCGCGGGTTTGGTTGTTTCTTGTGGTTTGTTGTATCCGGTTCATAGCTCCGGTCAAAAAAAGCGTTTACCCCTAATATTATGGGTGCATTGCACCTTTTATTTATAAAAAGATACCCTGTCATAATCCCCTATCATAACATTCATTTCATGTCATAGCTTGCATGTCCCTGCGTGTCCTTGCATGCCTATCCTAGCCTGCATGTCTATCATGGCCTGCATGTCTTTGCATGTCTTCCTGTCATGATTCCTCCAAGAATAGCATATTCTTGGTGCATCAATTCTAGACCATTGATCTTGGCGTCTTTTCTGAGACTTAATCTCAACCATCTAGTTCGTAACATCCCTCTCATGCATTCCCAACCATTGATCTTGGAACCTTTCTAGAAGATTAATTTCAACTGTCCATTCAAATGGTTGTCTATAAAAGCAGCCTTCCTTCTCCATTTTCAGCTTAATAGCTATTCTTCTCCAACTTTCTTGCTACCATTTGTAGGTCTTGCACAAGTATTTCAACAAATCTGAGGGAAAAGTTGCATAACAAGAAGAAGGAGAGCAAGAGAAGGAATCAACTACAATATGGGGAGTACTTTATTTTGTTTGCTTTCACTTTGAAATCTCCATTTTTTTTTTTTCTCTTGTTTGGATGTGGTTTAATAGTTTAGAGGTGTTGGTTGTCACTTTATCTATTCTATTTGATTCTCTAACCCCATCTTACAATCTGTTCTTCCAGATGATTTTTCTGTACATATTTTGGAGTCTTAGGAGCAGGTTCTAGAGATTCTTCTTCTTCAATGTATTTTTCTTATTCCTTATTCTATTCTTGTTCTTGTCTGCAGATAGGTTCATATGGTTCATCTTCACTTATTTCAACTGATCTATGCATATTTTCATCAACTTTTACATTTGCACTTTCAACAATCTTTCTCAATGTTTTATTGTAGCATCTATAAGCTTTTCTTTTGGTTGAATATCCAAGGAAAATACCTTCATCACATCTTGCATTAAAATTTCCTATATTCTCATATCTCTTTTAATATAACATTTGCTTTCAAACACCATAAAGTACTTAACAATAGGAATTTTTCCATACCATAGTTCACAAGGAGTCTTTGTGTTGTTGCTTTTGATTTGAAATCTGTTAAGAATATACATAGTAGTGTGAATTTCTTATCTCAAGTATACTTCAAGTACATTTCCCTCTTTCATCATAGTCCTTGCGGCTTCTTGAAAAATTTGATTCTTCCTTTCAACAACTTCATTTTGCTGAGGAGTTCTAGGAGTAGAAAGATGTCTCTTTATACCATGCTCTTACATATTAAATTCATTAGAGGTGAATTATCCACCTCTGTCATACCTCAAAAATTTTATTTTTAGGTTCAATTCATTCTCTACCATAGCCTTGAACACCTTGAATCTATCTAGAGCTTGAGGTTTCTCCCTAAAAAAAGTAACCCATGTCATTCTAGAATAATCATCAATTAAAAGCATAAAATACATGTCACCATTAAGACTTCTTGTTCTTGTAGGACCAAAGAGGTTTGTATGAATCAATTCCAACATTCTGGTAGTTGATTGTTCTTTTCCTTTAAAGCTGCAACTTGTTTGTTTTCCCAACTGACAACTTATGTAAATAGTATTGGTAGGCTTTGTGATTTTTGGTAGATCCCTAACAACTTCTCTTGAACTAATCCTAATCAGGTTGCCAAAGTTTACATGTCCCATCCTTTGGTGTTATAGCCAACTTTCATTAACTTGAGACACAAAACACTAACCATCAGTACCCTTAAGTTGATAAATGTTTCCATATGTTCTTCTTCTTGCAGCTACCATAGTTTTGGACCTTTTTCTGATCCACAAGCATTATCTTGAAACACAAGTTTAAATCCTTTGCTACACATTTTTCCAACACTCAAGAGATTATGCCTTAAGCCCTTAACATAATAGAAATCATCACTATTGCTTTTTCCATCAAAACTAATTGTTCCTTTTCCAACAATCTTTTCCCAGAATCATCTCCTAACATGACTAATCCTCCACCATACTTTTCAAGTTTAGTAAACTTACTTTTGTCTTTGGTCATATGATTTGAGCAGTCACTGTCAATTACCCAATAATCTTTGTCTTGTCTAGCATGAAAGGAAATAAAGAGTACCTTCCATCTCTTCCTTCTTATTTTCCAGATCACATTCCCTTACACATATTCCATGGTTAGTAGACACAAATTTATTCTCTAAGGCTAGAAACATGCATTCATCTTTATCACCCTCAATATCAGATTCATCATCATAAATTCTAGCATCTTCTCTAACATAATACAATTTCTTGAAATTTTTGTAATTTTTGTCTTTATTGTCTTTTCTCTTCTTGTCTATGGCTCTATTTGGACATCTTGAAGTATAGTGACCAATATTTCCACAACTAAAACATTTAAAAGGTAACATACCTTTGTACTTTCTAGTACCTTTCTTCAATTTCCTTGTAAAATTTTCTTCCAACTCCTCTGAACCTTCACTATCTAGATCATCTTCTGACTTTGTGGCTTTGAAGGTTGTTTCTGATTCTCCTTTTCTTTTCCAAATTTCCTCATTTCAAATGTGGTCAAGGTGCCAAATAGCTATTCTTTAGTGAATTTCTTTGGATCATAAACTTCCTCAATGGTTGAGACCTTGTCACTATAACTCTTCGGTAGGGTCATCAGAATCTTGTCCATTACATCTTCATCTCTCAGAGTACCACCTTGATTTTTGACTACAATTTCAACCCTCTAAAAGTAACTTGCAATGTCTTCACCTTCCTCCATTTTCATGTTCTTAGCTATTAACTTCTTTGACAATTTGACTTTGTCATTTCCTTCATAGATATCTTTCAACTTTTCCAAAAATTCATAAGCAATGCCTAATGAAATAACTTTTTTCAGCTCGGTCTTAGATAAAGCACTATAGATTGCATACCTTTCTTTTTCATTTTCTTCATAGGTAGAAATCTCATCTAAAAAAGGACCACTTGTCGGCTCAACATATTTTGTCTCAACAGCTTTGAAGTCTTGTAGCGAGAGATCGAGGGTAAGCTCTCATCTACACTTTCTAGAAACTATAGTCAGATCCATCAAATACTGGAATTGTCAGTTTGTGTGCAATTGAATCTACCCCAAGTGGTTAAGCTCTTCTTAGAGGAACCAAAGCTTTGATACCAATTGTAGAACAGTCTGGAAATAAAGAGGGGGATTGAATCAATTGTCACCAATCACATTCATCACAAATCTCAAACAATTATTAGCTCCACATCCACTTTAATCTCTTATTAAGTATGAGCATGAAGTGCAAATAATAGAAAGCAAAATCAACACAAGAAACACTAGATTTATCTGGAAAACCCAATAAGGGGAAAACCACGATGAGGATTAACTAACAATATAAGAGTAATTGCAAAACCATTTACAAAGAGGCTCACTTCCCATGATAGGACTCACTATCCAAATGGGAGGCTCATTGCCTACAGATAAAGAAAGATAGAAAGAAGACTATTACACATAGAACATTATCTCAATGCAATAGAAGATCCACCACAACAACTTGAACATTGTTAAAAGGATCACGGGACAATTGAGAGGGGGTGAATCCGGTGTCACAAAATTCAACTTTAAAACTTCAACACATGATTCCACAAATCTATAGTTCTATTATTAAGCATAAGCAAGAGATACAAAAAAAAATGTAAGATAACACACTAAACACCAAATTTATGTGGAAAACCCAATGAGGGAAAAACCATGGCGAGGATTAACTCACAATATAAAGTTTTGTTCTAGAACAGAAAAGATAAGGCTCACTACCCAAATACAAAAGCTCACTTCTTACAGGGAGGCTCACTGCCTATAGAAAAATTTATAGAAAAAAAGGCTTTACAGCCAAAATGAGCTGAGAATAATGCACCCAACAAGTGTTGATACAATTCCGATGATGCTCAGAATATTGATTTGACACACTTCATTATATTCGCTCATTTTAACACTTTCTACTACTTCATACTTCTTACTCACTCATACTTCCTCATCGTCATCATTATTATCTTCCACACAATATATATTCAATCTTCAACCTTGCCTGATATATATACTTGATCTTTTCACAAACATCAATTAGGTCGGCCTAATTAGATGTATATCATATTGACCAAAAATGCTAATAGTCGGCCTCAAGCAATTCCAAAATCTTCCCAACATGCTTCATCAAGTCGGCATTGACCTAGGATAGGTCACACATATATCCACATAACCAAAAATTATTTCACCATTCATTAGGTCAACCAAGGATAGACCCAATAACACTTTTGCAAACACTAGAGAAATGTCGATACACCATATGAGCATCTAGATACATAATATCTTGTAAGTAGATACTCCCAACACCTACAAACCATTTCCCAAAACTGCAGGTGGTAATAGTTAACTGGAGGAGTGCGGACAAGAATACCAGAGAGAGCATGATGAATACTGGTTCATATACCATACCAAAATACCTGATTAGTCACAACCTTAGACTTGTAGTCTCAACATGGTGAAATCAATGACAACACAAAAACTATAGAGATAGTCAATCTTCTTTGTGTTTCCAACAATCTCCCCCTTTGTCATTGATGGCAACATGTAACAAAAAAAACTTCTCCTTCAAGCTCTCCTAGCATATCAAAAACTCTTCAACTCCAATTTCTCCCCCTAACTCTGATCTCTCCCCCTTTGACATCAATAGAAAAGGGCGGCCAAAAAGATGTGTGCAAAAAAAAATGGACATGGTGACATCAAGAGTCACAAATATTACAAAAACTTCACTTTGCTTCCCCTTCTCTTCTACATCGTAAAACAATAGAAACAAAACATTCAGGATTCAAGTAAAGATAACACTCTTCACGCAAAAAAAATTATTATATCTCTTCTCAAGAACTGGATGCAACTTCTTCCAGTTGAAAGTAAGATTCTTTCCAATACACCCAACAAAGTAAAAGATAGTGAACAATGAGAACTCCGTCCTTCAACAACTTCAGCATCAACAAGACTCCTGAATAGATGTTCTAACCGGACCTTAGCAATTTCCTTAAGAAGCCAAAAGGTCTTCACTACATCATCTCTCTGCCTTTACACGACAACCAAATCAGCTTGTAGTTCACCAAATCTCAACCTTTTCTTCCCTTCTTTATCTTCAAATATGTCAAAATTCTTTCCAATGTTGTTTACTTCAGACTCAATCACTTCAATTTTACTCCTAAAATTGTCTACCACAACAGGCCACTAGAGACTATACATGTAAATTTCAGATATCTCTTTAATGCATTTTTTTGTTTCCACAATCAGTTAAGATAATCTCCCTTTAGTTTTATTACACCTCTTCTCAACCAAAGCTTCAAATTTAAGTCCTTTTGGACCTTCAAGAAACATTCTTTCTTCAATAATCTCAACAAGATTTTTTGGCAAGAAATTAGAAATAGTTGATACATCAATAATTTTTTGAAGTAGGTATTCTACCAACACATCATCAATCTTCAATCTATCAATAGGAGAGGATGCCCTCCATAATTCACCAAGCTTCTTCATCTTCCCCTTAATCGACATAGACTGAATATCATCATAGGATACATTCTCCTTCTCTTCTAAAATGTCAATGATATCTTCAGTTATAGCTTTCTTCTTCTTCGATTTAGAGGGGATTCAATAATAACAATCTCCAATTCTCTTTTATCGGAGGAAGAGCCCACCTCAAACTGACTTGATACAGATATACTAGAGCAAAGATTTGATTTCAGAGATGTGAAATAAGACTCGCACAAATTTGCACTATTTGATAATGCCTCCAGATACATGTAAACCTATTTTCCAATCAAAATCCTGGATTCCCATACTTCATTTTCTCTTCCCAACAGGGAATTTAAAAAGTAAAACACTGAACATACCAGAAACGATCTGAAATGAAAGGGATAAACATCAATTACTGACATTCGAATATTCTTAGAAATATTTTCAAGCAACAAGCTACACAGATCATACCTCTTATTCTCCTTAACCATCATGTGTGCAATATGAATGACAATAGCTGATGTGGAACCTTTACAGTTTCTAAAATCAATCTTGTAGGAAATGTCGTATTCCACATACCTCACAGCTAAATCTTTAAGAGTGTCTATCAATAAAGTTTGTGGGTCTTTAAAAATACCTGTTAATTGCTCCGCATCCATGTACTTAATGGTTTTCTTTCTAGGAAGGTCACTGATACTACATAAACTAGTGACTTCCTCGATCACTTCCTTCATCACCAATTAGGGTTTTTCCAATACAATGTTTCCATTCTTAAAATGATTCAATAAGAAAAAGATGAATTCTTTATTGACAATCCATGAAAATTCACTCCACAAATCCATACCTAGGGTTTTGATGTTCTGCAATTCGACTTGGTTCAACCCTAGTTCCAATTCTCTCATCTTCTTATGGTCAAATTATTCTAGCTCAACTCCTTTCAGCTTCAGAGGGATGGCATCACACAATTCTTTGTCCATTTCTATGCCTTCTTCAGTTCGATATTCGAGACTTCTTCATTTTTCTTCTTCTACCCTTTTCTCAAATAGAGAAACAAATTCCTGATTGCCTAAATTTCTTCGAATTCCTTCTAGAATTACTTCATGCTCGCTTCAAGATCACTCCAAGATTGCTCAAGTTCTTCAAATTCTCTTTTAACCAAGAAGACTCACAAGATTTCAACTTATACACCATGAATTTTCCCTAACCATGCATTAAATGCGACAAACACCAAAAAGCTGCTAAAAACATCCTTCTCAGCACAGGAAACCCTAAATCGGTCCACAAACTTCCATGCCAACATGTTTTCTTCTAGTTCCTTTTCCAAAACTTTTGAATACCCATTTTACACATTTCATCCTTGTTCTAGCCTCCAAAACACCATACAACATGGGGTTTTATGATTTTTTGATAATGCTCCCCCTGAGGCCTTGCTAGACCTAATTCTCGAATAAGTCGTATGTACCAGAAGAGGGCACAAACCCATCAGTACTTTTAGGTTTTACCTCTTCTTCCTCTTTCTTCTTCCATATCTTGTTCATCTCTTGTTTCATTTATTCTTTGTCAATCTTCTCTACTAGATCATTCTTCTCTATCGGAGCAGATTTCTTTCCATTCTTACTTCGAAAAAACTTTGAGATATGTCCAAGTTTATTACAGTTATAGCAAACAATTTTTTCTAATTAGTCTAACCTCCATTTCCTCTCGAGCTACACTGATTCACCTTGTGTCCAAATTTTTTTCATGCATAGTAGTAGCCATTAAAGGGTTGATTCATTCTGTCTCCATGAAATCTGTTCATCATCACCCTACTGACCTGATATTTGCACTCAGTAGCTTTATGTCCAAACTTCTTGCATGAAATACATTGTCTAGAGAAAGAGCCAGAAAACTAATTCTAATTCATTCTACTTCTGCATTCTATTGCTTTATGACCATATCTATTATAGGAAAAACAAGAACCATTAAAAGAAGAATACCTTTGTGTATTAGGTTGTCTCACAGGCTGTCTTCTTGCAAACTTCCTCTTATGCTTCCCTTTGTCTTGAGTCATTTTATTTCCCTTTGAACTTTCACCTACATCATTTCCCAAACTAGTTTTGTCTTTACTTGATTTCTGTCCTACAAGCAATTCCTCAAGCTTATTGGAGCTACATTTAAAATTGTTCTCACAAAGCTTTTCCTTCTCTAGTTCAATCCTTAGGTTCACCACCTCCTGTTCAAGTCTAGTGCATTCATCAGCTTTGTTCTGCACTAATGTATTCAAACATTATTCAATTCCTTTCTTTACTTCTACCAACATCTTCAGTCAGATTATCTCTTGTTGTAGCTGCTCACTTACTCCTCTATTTCTCTCCTTGAATTTCTTCAGTTGTTCTTTCAAATTCCAGACATATTAAATTGCATCATCAAGATTTTCTTTAAGAATCTGTTTTCTCTTTCCACTTTGTCAAGATCCTCAAGAGCAGTTCGAAGATCTCCTTTATCATCCATCTATTCAACCTTCAGGATCCCCCTCAAGCAGTTAAGCTCTTCACCAAGGAACCAAAGCTCTGATACCAATTGTTAAAGGATGTAGGACAACTGAGAGGGGGGGTGAATCAGTTGTCACATAAATTCAACTTTAAAAATTCAACACATATCAATTCCAAAAATCCACAGTTCTGTTATTAAGCATAAGCAAGAGATACAAAACAAAATGTAAGATAACACACTAAACACCAGATTTACGTGAAAAACCTAATAAGGGAAAAACCATGGTGAGGATTAACTCACAATGTTAAGTTTGTTCTAGAATAGAAAAGATAAGGCTCACTGCCAAAATACAAAAGCTCACCACTTACAGGGAGGCTCACTACCTAGAGAAAGATTTACAGAACAAAAGTAGGCTTTATAGCCAAAATGAACTGAGAATAGTGCACCCAACAAGTGCTGATATAGTTTCGGTGATGCTCATAATACTGACTTGATACACTTCATTATATTCACTCATTTTCACACTTTCTACTACTTCATACTTCTTACTCGCTCATACTTCCACATCGTCATCATGATTATCTTCCGCACAGTATATATTCAATCTTCAACCTTGCCTAATATATATACTTGATCTTTTCGCAAGCATCAATTAGGTCGGCCTAATTAGATGCACATCATATTTACCAAAAATGCTAATAGTCGGCTTCAAGCAATTCTAAAATCTTCCCAACATGCTTCACCAAGTTATCATCAAGCTAGGATAGGTCGCACATATATCTGCATAACCAAAAATTATTTCACCATTGTTTAGGCTGGCCAAGGATAGAACTAATAAAATTTTTACAAACACCAGAGAAACACCGATACACCATACAAGCACCTAGATATGTAAGATCTTGTAAGTACATTCTCCCAACACCTATGAACCATTTCTGAAAACCGCAGGTGGTAATAGTTAACTGCGGAGTGCGGATAGGAATACTAGAGAGCAACATGAATACCAGTTTAGATAGTAGACCAAAATACCATATCAATCACAGCCTTAGGCTTGTAGTCTCAACATGGTGACATCAATTACAACACAAATTTTTTAGAGATAGTCAATCTTCTTCGTGTTTCCAACAAACACATCCACAACCTTGATTAGGGAATTGTAGACACCATCAACTCACTAATTTTTGGAGTCTAACACATTGAATTTCTTGCTTCCTCAGTCCACTTTCACACAATCTCTCGCATCTACCTCACTTCTCTCATTTTTGGCCTACAATCCTTAACATCTTGTCTTGCAATTATATCATCTTCAATCTTAGAAACTTTCTCCAAGGTCGGTGACACACTCTTCATTTTAAAAATTCAAATTAGGTCAGAAACTCAATATTCCCATAGTAAATGAGAATGAGAGCAGACCAATAGCACTTAACCAGGAACCAAAACAACATCGTGGATCAATCACAGGCTTCCTTAATTGATACTTATCCTTCACATGATGTGTAAACACCAGTTCATCCAAACTTAATGAAAACACCAATGAACTTTGAAGTACAACATCTGTAACAAGAAGATAACATGTGGACCACATAAGATTCTTCATCATATGTTGGAACACATCTTAGATGCTTTTAGATTCATCCACATCTACTACAACAACCTTTATACACAGAACACTTTCCATCATTTCAACTAGACTATACAAACACACATAGTAACTTTGAAACTATTCTTCCAAAGCACCAAACCACAAAAACCTTTAATAGAACATAGATAACACAATTACAAGCCTTCTTCTAGATCTGCAAGACCTAAAAAAAACTAGCGAAGGACTGCAAAGAAAATACATTTCTCCTAGTCCACAAACAAATAACTCTGCCAAACCAGTTCACAAACTGATGAACTCAACTTTCACTCTTCATCAAACCAGAAGCTATAATCCAGGACATATCACTCAAGGATTCTCTTAAACAACAATTCAGATCTGCACAATCATAGGATCAACATAGAAGAAATGCAGAGCACATACCGGAGAACAATCTGAACACACACACAATTATGTCTTCACTATTTATTAATTTTCTCAAAAGCACTTGGTAACTCATCATATCAGCACACCTGCAACACCATAAAGATAGATCCATGTACTCACAACATCTCATTAGTATCTCAAATATACATGTACCACCTACAGTCACTTGTTTCTTTTCTCTGCAGCAACCTATACTGTGTTGACATCAATGACAACATTAATGACAACACCACCATACTCATTCATACTTGCAATAGTCTCATCTGTGATAAGTGGAAATACAATCTGAATCAGTACTTACAAATAAAGCATGAACCTTGGCCATACTGGGAGGTAAAGTGAAATCTAGAAAATGATACAAATGACAACCATCTTGATTTGTCCCAACTACCATTTGTGTGACCCCCATGACTCTCGTTATATCAAATCTTGGTAGAAATCAAGTCAAGCATCCCAATGGACAAATCTATCAAGCAGTCGTTAAAGAAAAAGGGGTGGTCCAAGAGGAAAATGATCGATTTTGGGTGTTATCAATAGGAGATCCATTAAATAGGTGCCATGCATGGAATGATTCACACCAAAAATATTTTCAAAGAGATTTATGACACAGAGGCTAGGTCTAGTTATGACCAAATATCTAACCAAGATTCTGCCAAGATTCTAACAAAGGTTTCAATTCAGCATCCCAAGTGACCAAAGAAATAAAGGGAAAGCAAAGGAAACAACACAAGGAAAGGAGTTGCAACTCTCCTCATCTACCAGGGTGTGTGCAGGATCATGATGGGCCAAAAAGTGGTGATATGATGGGTATGTGTAGGGTATGTGGCTAACGACTATTTTTTTTACCCAAAATTGATGAAATGAAAAGGGTTTTTAAAGGAGATTCTCATCTTTCCACCAATATAAATTATGCTTTACTTTGAATTTAATAAATAATAATAATTATTAATTTTCTATTTGAATAACGACTAAAGTCCTGATTGATAGGCTGATTGAAAAATATCTATAGCTTTCAAATGGGATCACATTTTTTGAATCTAAAACATGCGTCAATTCTATGCTTCACATACTATAGGATTAAAAAAATGAATTTCATGAAGTTTTGACCAAGTTTTGGTGGTCAGATATATGAAGCTTTAATAGCTGGTATACATGCAACATTAGTGCTAAATGTCAAACACATTTCTATATTTGGTGATTTCCTCTTAATTATTAAATAGATATATGGTTCATATCAAGCAAATCATGATAAAATCATTTGATATAGAGACCTCACTGTAGTAACAAAAAAAGTAGCCTTTTTTCCTTACTTGGTTTTGATAATTGACATTAACATTGAATTAATGATGTCTTGGAGTGGTGTTCTAATGTGTTGTACACATTCACACTATTTTGGGACCTTTATTTCACTAAAACATGCCTTAATTGATCCTTTGCAAAGGTGTTGTAAATTTTTATAACACACTTTCACACTTTTCTAGGACGTATTTGCTTAATTAAGCCTAATGGGACCCTTTCTGAATAAAATGTACATACTGTGTACCTTGTTTAAGTGTTGTAAAGTGTTATAAAGCACTTTCACATTTATCTAGGTGGTCATCAATTAATTGTGGGTAATTGGAGTAGTTAACCCCTTTTAATTCAAATTTAAGCCTTAATTTTGACACCTCCTGAAGATCTATCCCAACACTCATATTTTAATGAACAAACTATTTCATTGGGAAAAGTTTGGTCTTGGAAAATGGTGCCAGGATCCATTTTCCCTAGATGGTGAATGGGTCCTCTCTTAACAAGACCCCACTTTTTCAGTTGATCTGGAATGGGTATTTATCCCTCTTTCAATCCTTTGTGGTTAGGTCTTGGTAAACTAAGCTAGGACCCATTCACCCAAGGTGGCGAATGTATCCTCCCATAATGAAACCCTCCTTTTTGAATTTCATTCTGGTGTGAATTTAATAATGTTTCTTTCTAGATTTGGTGTTGGCCTTAATTATTTGAATTCCAAGGTTAATCTCCTAATTTAGTATAAATAAGGATTTAATTCACATTGTTTTCACCTAGGAAGTTTATGAAGCATTCTTTCAATTTGAATAGAGCATTATAGAGCATTACAAGAGAATTCATAAGGAATTTCAAGGTAGATTTCAACAGTTTATTGCAACAATTCAAGATCATATCATCATGTCAAGGGTTTGATGCATTCGTTCATGTTGTTGAGGTAAAGAAGTGGATGTAGCATTGAATATCTACTTGCAACTATTGTTCAAATCATATTCAAGGATCCAATATCTACATTCTTCATGGCCACTACATGTTAGTATGCAGATTTGTTTTACAAGACATCATCCAAGGTGACATCATTTATATATTTCATGTTTCATGCTTCATTCCTTTATTTAATCATTTGGTTTGATTACCTACAATGGGTTTGAGTGAGAAAAATCCCCATTCACTAAAAAACAATGGTTTTTTTCCCTTGAGTGTGTGATTGCAAATTTACATGTTGAAGATCAAACTGAGCAAGATTTGGAGCAAAATTGTCAAAGTTGCAAAGTTGCAAAAGTTGTCATTCAAAGTGCAAGATCACAAAAAGAGCTCTACAAAATTGCATACTTTCTTTCAGAAGTTGATAACAGGGAATTTGAGAGTGCAGAAATCAAGGAACAAGACCTTGAAATTAGTTTTCTGAAACCCTAAAAGGACCCATTCACCATTGAAGGCGAATGAGTCCTCTGTAGCTCAAAAACAACTTTTTGGCTAGGTACACACCTTTTTATTCTCTAAAAACTTCCCTCATAGTTGCTATAACAGTTAGGAAACATTTTTGATTGTTATTTGCCTCTTATTTTACACATAATTGAGTGAAACACCTCTTAGAAGACTAGTGGTTCATCATATTGTTCATTAAGCACCTTGATGAAACCCATTTTTTGATGATTCATTTTGGTGAACCCAACTCATTGAACATTGCAATTTTCTAATTTTTGGAGTCTCTCTTTACATATTATGTTATATCTTACATTCATTTGCATTTATAATTACATTGAATTAAGTTCTCATTAAGGGTTACTTGTTTTTCATTGAAATTTTGCATATCATATAGGGTTTAGATTTGCATTATTTTGCATCTCTCTAAATCTGAAAATTACTAAAACAAATGAATGATTTTTCATATCATTTAGATATCATACAATTACATTTGAAAATAAAAAAAAAATTGCATTTCAAATTAGGCCTCACATTTCATCTTTTTATTACATTTTTACATTAAATTTTTGGAAAATCTAAAGTTAAAGCTCACTGTCTCAAACTTGGAATTGAAAGATGTAATTGAGAGCTTTCAAATAATTACAAAATTATTTAAAAATACCTAACTAGGATCCATTCGCCCTTACTGGTGAATGAGTCCTTGATCAAGTCTAATATGAACCTTCTGGCAACTAAAAAAGCATCAAAATTCACTCTAAAATTCATAGAAAAATCTCAGAAACATCTAACCAGGACCCATTCTCCCTTACTAGAAAATGAGTCTCATTTATCTACTACTTTACATTTTTCAAGATATTAAAATCTTAATTTTTAGCTTCTGTTTGGTGCTGCTATCTTTCAGTTTCAGTTTCCTGATTTGTTGTTTCATCAATTTCATTAGATTTAGCTTAAATTACTTTATTTTAGTGCATTGTTAAAAGTTCAAAATTGCATCAAAATATTTCATTTTTCAGATTATTGCAAATGTGTAATCAGTAAATTGCATTGCTTAGAATATGAATATTACATTTCATTCTAGGTTGTTGCATTGCCCCTTTTCTATTCTAGGGTTTACACATTGGGGTTGTAAAACTTGTATGAGCTTTACAACTTGGTGTCCTATTCACAATACTATTATAAGACATAGTTCGAGGATCATGTCATCCCGTGATATCTCACTCTTTGTGGATCTTGGGTTTCCTAACTCTCTTTCTGATATTGTTGAGAATCAACCGTCCATGGCTTATAGTTTGCATACTTCACTTCCCATGAATTCACCTCCTACAACCAATGTACCTAACATTACCAACACCATCCCTACCATTACCACTTCCACTCAAGCTTTGGCACCTACCTACAGCCAAGGTCGAATTCCAATCCCATCCTCTACGATACCGATATCCATTCGTACATACACCAGTACACAACCTACAACAACATTCCAACCCATAACTACCACAATCATACCTTCTAGCACCATATACACTTCCATAGGTATTCCCATAAGAAATTCTTCAAATACAATAATACCTCAACAATCCACCTTCACTAACCTACAATTCACTAGCCCTTTGCATACATACACTACACCACCTTATTCCCCCAACCTTATAACCAAAATGACCCTCTCATTAATGTTGGATGTTGTGCTATGTTGTTGATATGTGGTTGTCATTGATGTCAACACTATTAGCATTAATGCATTAGAAGCTATATATGTTGAGGATATTGAGAAAATTGTATTAAGAAGTGCTACAGGTTGTTAGTGGTGAAGTGAAGTTTTTTTTCTGTCGATGTGATCAATACATTGTTGTTCAAAGGTTATAGACTAAAGGGTTTCTTGTTGAGTATATTTAGTTTATCCACGTCGAGTTTCAGAGATCCACATGAAGATTTATATTTTGACAGTTTTTTTGTTACTTCAGTTTGTGATCCTGAAAGAAGATCATGTGACTTCAGTTAGTTCAGTTGTTGCAGATGCTTCTCTAGTGTTTCATGATGCTTGTGGATGTTTCTAGTTAATTCTATATTTGTGTTGCAAGTCTACATTGATTGTTGTGCTTGCGATCTAAGATTTTCTCTTGTGTGTTCATGTTTTTCATGTTCTTGGCCGACAAGGTGTTGAAGCGTGTTGTGGATCCTCAAGTAGTAATCAATTGAAGTGGTTCATGTTTGAGGATGTTTTTTTTGGTCTTCACTATGTTGTGGCCAACCTTGGTTGATTCACATGAATAATCTTTATTGATATGAGCCGACTGTTTATATTTTTTCTTGCTATTTTGTTGAAGTTGACTTATAGCAATGTAATCTCTTGTTGCGGATATATAAGAGTGATTGTTTTATCATTTGGAAGTGTTCAAGTGTGAAGTGTGCGAGTCCTATGTGTGAATATTGTTTAGATCATTTGAAGGCAGAGCAGAGAGTGAAGAAGAGTGAAGAAGTGTTCATGTGCTTAACCAGAACTATAACCAGGCACTAGCAGATGCTATTTTATCAATTCAAGATCTGATGGATTTAATTAGAAACTTTTTGTAAGATAGTGTGTCTTCCTTTGTAATTGAGCAATGAGCTCTAGTTAGTGTTCCTGAACGCATGTGCATTCCCCATTCATATTTTCTTATAATTTTAACAGGGTATAATCTTGTGGATTGACCTCCACTATGGTTTTTCCCCTAACGGGGTTTCCACATAAAAATCTTGGTGTTATGTGTGCTTCTGATGTGTTTTTAATTTATGATTTCATGATTAATGATCAGATCTAAGAATAAGGCTACTAAGTTGAATAAGTTTGAAATTCAGTGACAATTGATTCACCCCCCCCTCTCAGTTGTCTACCCTTGAGTTACCAACAATTGGTATCAGAGCAAGTTCCTTGGAAGAAGTTTTACAACTTGAGGTGATCTAGGATGGTGACTTATAAGAAGGATAGTCCTAGATTTTATGGAACAAATTATTCCTTGTGGAATAATCGAATCGAGTGCCATTTGAGATGCGTTGGTGAACCCTACTAGACCATTACAAGTGATAGATATGTTATTCCACCGAATAGTACTTATGATGAGTATAATATTAGGGCTAAGGGAGCTTTGTTGAGTGCTATGATTGATACTGAGATGACAAATGTGATGGATCTCAAGACTGCTTATGATATCTGGAAAAAGTTGGAGACCTTGTATGAAGGCGATGCTAATGTGAAGATTTCTAAGCTACAAATTCTGAAAGGGAAATATGAAAAGTTGAAAATGGGTGATGATGAAAATGTTACTACTTTCATTCAAAGAGTGAATGAGCTTGTGTGTGGTATCATATGTGCTGGTGGATAGATAGATGAATCAGAGATTGTTGCTAAAGTGCTTAGATCCTTGCCTGATTCTTACAAATTCAAGAATAGTGCCATTGAAGAGCTCCAAATGGTGACAAATTATGTTACCAAAGATATGTTGATTGGTAAGCTTACTACTTTTGAGTTGAGTGAATTTGGTGATGTCCTTCATAAGGTTGAATCTACATTCAAGTCCACTACTTCTGGAAGAGATAAACAGAGATATAATCTCGATGAAAGTTCATCAAGAAAGACATTCAATTATGAGGATGAAATGAAACAACTCAATGAAGAAGAGAGATGGAAGAACTTGAAGCATTGATTATGAAAAGAGAAGCCAATGGACAAGGTAAGTATAAGGGGAAGTTTCCTATTAAATGTTTCTCTTGCAATAAGATAGGTCATTTTGCATAAAGGTGTCCTGAGAGAGTTTCCAAGCCAAGATTTAACAAGCATAAATTCCAAAAGAAGTGTTACTATGTTGCTGAAGGTGTGATAGATGATGAATCCGACAAAGGAAATTCAAGTGAAGATGAATTTGTATTTATTGCTATCAAGGAAAATAATCTCGTGTCTATTGAATCTGCTAATTGTACAAATGTGGAGAAATCCCTAGCTGCTTGAGTTGAAGAGAAAGATGAATGGGTAATTGAAAGTGGTTGTTCTCATCATATGACATGAGATAAAAGTAAGTTTGTGAGTTTGGAAAAGTATGATGGTGGTGTTGTGAGATTTGGTGATGAAAAAGCTGGTGTGATCCGTGGAAGAGGATGTCCTATATGTTGAAGGTTTGAAGCATAATATTTTAAGTGTTGGAAAGATGGTTGATAAGGGATTCAGTCTTCAGTTCATGGATGGTAAGTGAAAAATATTGGTAAATTCTGGAAATGTGATTGCATCAGGTACAAAAACAAAAGGTAATATTTTCCACCTAAGTGTTGCTAGTAAAAATTGTTTGATTGCTCAAATTGATGAAAGTTGGTTGTGGCATAGGAGAATGTGTCATGTTAACTTTGATAATATTTTCAAGATAAGTTCCACTAAGGCTGTGAGAGATATTCATAAGCTGATGAAACCTACTAATGCCATATGCAAAGAATGTCAGTTAGGAAAGAAAATGAGAATTTCATTTCAGAGTAAAGAGACAGTTATCTGCACTGTAGACCCCTCAACACAATGGAGTTGTGGAAAGGAAGAACAAAACAATTCTAGATGCTACTAGAACCATGATGTTGGAAGGAAATGTACCTCATATCTACTAGAGAGAAGTTGTGAGTACTGCTATACACACAATTAACCAGGTACAAATTAAAGGTGATACTGGTAAGACTCCTTTTGAGCTATGGACTGGTCAAAAACCTATTGTTAGATATTTCAAGATCTTTGGAAGCAAGTGTTATATCAAAAGAGATGAAGATATAGGAAATTTTGATGCTAGGAGTGATGAAGGAATCTTTTTGGGTTATGCTACTAAAAGTAAAGCCTACCGGTTTTACAATAAAATATTGGAGAATATGGTTGAAAGTGCAAATGTTAAGGTTGATGAAGACATAGTTGCACCATCTAGAACCTGTGGATATGATTTTGATGATTAGAATGATAGTACAAACAAAGGAAATAAAGGTTAGACTTCAAGTCAAGTCCAAATCATTCCGGTGAATCAAGAAGATCAAGAGGAAGGAGAAACTGGTGGAAGAACATAAGAGAGATTAGAAGAGCTTGAAGTTGAAGAAAATTCTAAGAAGAATTTGAGGTATGTAAGGTTGAATCATTCAAAGAATCAGATCATAGGTGACAAGAACAAAGGTGTCTAGACTAGGAGAAGAATTGCAGAAGAATATTGTTTGATTTCAAAGACTGAGCCTAACAATGTGAATGAAGCATACAAAGATGAACATTGGGTTGAAGCAATGAAAGAGGAACTACAAAAAATTGAAAAGAATGATACATGGATTCTTGTTCCCAGACCTAAGGATAATAATGTAATTGGAACCAAATGGGTCTTTAGAAACAAACTGAATGAACAAGGTGAAGTGGTTAGAAACAAAGCAAGACTGGTATGTAAGGGATATTCATAGATGTAAGGTATTTATTTTGAAGAAATCTTTGCCCCTGTTGTCAAAATTGAAGCTATGAGATTGTTTCTTGCTTATGCTACTTACAAAGACTACAAGGTTTATCAAATGGATGTAAAGTCAACTTTTCTAAATGGTGAGTTGGAAGAAGTGTATGTTGAAAAACCAGATGGATTCCAGTTAATTGATTAGGGAGATATGATTTGTCGATTGAAGAAAGCATTGTATGGACTCAAACAAGCCCCTAGAGCATGGTATGCTAGATTGGATAAGTACTTGGTGAAGCTTGGAAATAACAAAGATACTGTTGATAGTAATCTATATTTTAAGAATGATGATAAAGATTTAATTGTGGAAGTTTTTGTTGATGATATCATATTTGGAGGAGATGATAGCTTGTGCATGAAGTTTTTTGATGAGATGAAGAATGAGTTTGAGATGTCAATTATTGGAGAGATGAAATTCTTCTTGGGATTGCAAATTACTCATTTGGATAAAGGGATCTTTATATCTCAGTCCAAGTATGTGAAAGAATTGTTGAAGAAATTTGGTATGGAAGATTCAAAGCCAGTTGGTACACCCATGGTGACCAGATGCAAGTTGACAACTGATGATGATTCTTTGAAGGAAAATTAGACTAGATACAAATAAATGATTGGTGAATTACTTTATTTGACTCAAACTACGCCTGATATCATGAATGTTGTATGTTTTGTTGCAAGATTTTATGTTGATCCTAAAGAATCTCATGTGACTGCTGTGAAGAGGATTTTTAGATACCTGAAGGGGACAGTTGATTTTGGGTTATGGTATCCTAAAGATGATCTTACTTTGAGTGCCTTTACTGATGATGATTGGGCAGGAGATGTGAATGACAGGAAAAGTACTAGTGGTGGAGCATTTTTCTTGGGAAAGAAGTTGATTTCATGGTTAAGAAAAAAGAAAAATGCTATTTCTTTATCTACTGCAGAGGATGAATACATTGTTGTTGCTAATAATTGTACTCAAGTATTGTGGATGAAGAAAATGTTGAAGGATATCAAAGTTGTGTATTATGAGCCTATTATTATATTCTGTGATAACTCAAGTTATATTAACATTTCTAAGAATCTGGTGCTACATTCTAAGACCAAACATATATCTATCAAGTTTCACTTTTTGAGAGAGAAAGTAAGTGAAAAGGAAGTCAAATTGGAGTTTGTGCCTACTAAGGAGCAGATTGTAGACATATTTACTAAGTTATTGCCTAAGGATAATTTTGAGTATCTCAGAGGGAAGTTAGGGGTGATTACCTCTCCTAATCAGAACTAAGGATGCATTTATTTTCATCAATCCGTGCATTTCATGATCATATTTTGATCAAGATTGATGTTGTGATGGCTGGTACTTAAGGGGAGTAGTTAGATGTTTAGATGTTCAAGCATTCAGATATGTGGTTCATAGTTTGTATAGAAGAAATATTTGTCATTGATGTCAAAGGGGGAGAATAATCATGTGAAAAATCTTTGTAGGGAGAAGATTTGAGGAGAGAAGAGTCAGGACCTAAGGAGTAAGTGTAGTTGTGTTGATTGTATTTTTCACATCATGTGTTTCCATCAATGCCAAAGGGGGAGATTGTTGGATGTTGTGGTGTGTTGCTGATATGTGGTTGTCATTGATGTCAACACTATTAGCATTAATGCATTAGAAGCTGTATCTGTCGAAGATATTGAGAAAATTGTAATAAGAAGTGCTACATGTTGTCATTGGTGAAGTGAAGTTCTTTCTATCGGTGTGATCAGTACATTGCTATTCAAAGGTTGTGGACTAAAGGGTTTCTTTTTGAGTATATCTAGTTTATCCACTTCGAGCTTCAAAGATCCATGTGAAGATTTGATCAAGTTATGAAGATTTGTATTTTGATAGTTTTTCTGTTACTTCAGTTTGTGTTCATGAATTAAGATCATGTGATTTCAGCTAGTTTAGTTGTTGTGGATGCTTCTCTGGTGTTTCATGATGCTTTTGGATGTTTCTAGTTCATGCTCTATTCATGTTGAACATCCACATTGATTGTTGTGCTCACGATCTGAGATTTTCTCTTGCGTGTTCATGTTTTTTTCATGTTCTTGGCTGACAAGGTGTTGAAGCGTGTTGTGGATCCTCAAGGAGTAATTAATTAAAGTGGTTCATGTTTGAGGAAGTTGTTTTTGGTCTTTACTATGTTGTGGGTGACCTTGGTTGATTTGCATGAATAATATTTATTGATCTAAGTTGACTGTTTATATTTTTTCTTGCTATTTTGTTGAAGCTGACTTATAGCGATGTAATCTCTTGTTACAGATATATAAGAGTGATTGTTTTTGGAAGTGTGCAAGTTTGAAGTGTGCGAGTCCTGTGTGTGAATATTTTTTAGATCATTCAAAGGTAGAGAAGAGAGTGAATAAGATTGAAGTAGAGTGAAGAAGAGTGAAGAAGAGTGAAGAAGTGTTCATGTGCTTAACCGAAACTGTAACCAGGAATTAGTAGATGCTATTTTATCAGTTCAAAATTTGGTGGATTTAATCAGAACCTTTTTGTAAGGCAGTGTGTCTTCCTTTGTAATTGAGTAGTGAGCCTGAATGCATGTGCATTCCCCATTCATATTTTCTTATACTTTCAACAAGGTATAATCTTGTGGACTGACCTCCACTGTGGTTTTTCCCCTAATAGGGTTTCCATGTAAAAATCTTGGTGTTATGTGTGCTTCTAATGTGTTGTTCATTTATGTTTTCATGATTAATAATCAGATATGAGAATAAGCCCAATAATTTGAATAAGTTTGAAATTCGATGACAAATGATTCACCCCCCCTTCTTAGTTGTATGCCCTTGAGTTTCCAACAATTAATTCACTTTTGCAAACCAAGACATCCCTTCAACAATAAGTGGAAACATTAAAATAAAGCAATAATAGTCAACCTTTGCAATACATCAAATCCACCCCATTTTTCCTTGACATATTAAGAGTAAAAATTCCATAGGGTATAAAGGTCCCTCACTTTGAGAAATATGGTGGGAGAGGAGATCCTATAAGCCATGTTTCTACCTTCATAGCCTTGTGTAGTGATTTCATCTTTGAGGATAAACTATTGGCTAAGCTATTCCCTAGATCTTTGAAGGATATTGCTTTAGAGTGGTTTTCCTCTTTACCAAACAACTCAATTGGTTCATTCAAAGAACTCATTAATGCCTTTTACAACTACTTCCATATTCACATGGGTCCCAAGATGACCCTTGTAGATTTATTAACATGCAAGCAAAAAGAGGATGAGAAAGTGACCAATTTCATAGGAAGATATCAAACACTTTATTAGCAAGTGAATATTAAGATTCCTGATGCTGACCTTCAAAGAATGTTCATTTCCAACTTACAAGATAAGCTCCAAAGAAAACTTGAAATGTCAAGGTTTCCATCCTTCACATAGTTATGTACAACCCTTCGTGACCATCAAAACTCAACTAGCAACTGTGATGTGAAAAATTCCCCTAGTAATCCTAAAAAGTCCAAATCCACCACTCAAAAAAATTATTAGTCATTCAAGAAACAAAATAAGGGATTTCTACAATTAAATCCTCCTCAAAAAAGTCAACAAAACAATAATCAAGTGGCTGCTATAAAATGACAACTCCTTTTTGGGATGGGGAGAGAGAATTCAATCCTTTACTCGATACCCTTCACAATATCATGTTGCAACTTATTGACAAAAACATGCTTACCTTACCTCATGTTAGAGAACGTGATCCTACTATAGCATTGCCTAAAGGTTTTTGAAAAAATGCTTATTTTTATTACCATCAAATAAATGGACATAGTACATAATACTGTAAGCATCTTAAACATCTAGTGCAAGAACTTATCGATTCTAATCATTTACAAATAAAAGGTGTGAATGATCAAGGTAATAAGTATATAGCTCCTCCTAATCAAAATTTTCAAATATTTACAAATCCCATTCCTAAGCACAATATTTCATTTGTCAAATCTAGGTAAAAGAAGAATGATGTGATGAATGTTGACACAAATGATGACAATATGAATACCATTGAACAACATCCCACAAATGAAGTGATAGTATTTATCGAAGAAAGACCTCATGAGGGCTTGACAAGAGAACCTCTTGAAATTGCTTTCTCAGAAAATGATATACCTAAATGTGCACCTGATGGTCCTCTTTACATAGCTGGCCAAATCAGTAATAAGCCCACTAATGGGATATTGATTGATCCCATCTGTGGAGAGAATGTGATCAAAGAAGAATTCTTATATGTGCATGAGCTATATCAAGAAACATATGAAAACTCGAAAGCATGGATCAATACACATAACGGATTTTCTTGCCCTACGATAGGCTTTATAGATATTCCTTTCAAAGTGGGACCAAAAACATTAACAGTCTCATTCTCCATCATCCCACAATTAGACCAATTTCATGTGAAGCTAGGCTATCCATGGCTTCATTCCATGAATTTTGTCCCTTAGGTTGTGCATAAATTTATAAATTTTCCATTTGGAAATAGCATCTTCACTATGCATCATAGTGGATTCCATCCTACATCAACAAAAGGTAATTTTTCACTAGATTACTTTTGGCCCAAGCCTATGGAACCTATCAAGCTTCGTGAATATTTCTTTATGAAATCATATCAAAAATTCAGGGCAAAGAAAATAGTGAAACTATCCCTTTGAAACATGCCTCAACCTATGACTGAACCAACCATCCTTGATGAGACAATGATTGAACCAGAAACACTTCTGACCATACAAGAACAATGTATAGAATAACCTCCTACAATTTTCCACAAGAGACCACGAGATAGTACAAACAATCCTGTTGTCCCTCCTAGAGTCAAAAAAGTTTACAAAGTCAAAGAGAAAGAAGTTGAGCAACCTCCTATTGTTTCTTCTAGTCCTCCCAAGGAAGAGAAGGAACCTATGATTAACAAATATGCTCTTACACAAATTTTTTTAACAATAAGCTGAAAATAAAATGAAGTGATAGAGAGCGTACAGGTAGACGTCGTGCTATTGATCGTAGATTTCAAACTCAAGAAAACAACCATAACATAGAGAATCAAAATCCAAACCTACCTGAAGCAATGCACGATGACTTTCAACCCTTGCCGCAACATAAACAAGAACATTGCATAGATATTGTTATTCGACCTCCTATTGTGATTAACTTAGATGATGACATCGACATTACAAAATTTTATGAACAAGTACGTGATGAGTTGAATACATTTTATTCTTCTTCCATGATCTTAAATGACAAATCTCATAAAAAGAGTGTTGAACTTGGTGCGTGTCCTAGTTTGACACTTGATGTTGTCCCTTTGGCTAGTTTCCTGCCTTTTGTTTATACCAACCAAGATTGGGAGGCATATGACCTAATTTAGGTTAACTCACCTGTGCCTTACTAGTCTTTTGCTTTTTCATTTTTCTTTATGTGATTGAATGTGCGTAATGTGACCCCTTGTGACGTTTCATTTGATTTTCCTCTCTATTTTGTGCATTCTTCTATATGTACTTTCATTCTTTTCTATGTCATAATCATATTTCATTTGTCTTATGTTTTCTTTTTGGGGATGACGCAAGGCGTTGAGACATTTAGGCATCTTCCATGTTGACCCAAAATATTTTTATTTATCATATTTGATTTTTCTTGTGTTTTCCTTTTGGGGATGATGCAAGGCATCGGGACATTTAGGTCTCTTCCATGTTGACCCAAAATATTTATCTTTATCTTTTTCATTTGTCTTATGTTTTCCTTTTGAGGATGATGCAAGGAATCAAGACATTTATGTTTCTTCCATGTTGAACCAATTTTTTTTTCTTTGTTTTCACTCTCTTTGTGTCATTCTTCCAGTTGTATGTTTATTTGGGGAATGATGACAATTCCATGCTCTATGACAACATTGTAGCACAGACATACTGATCCCAAATCCATAGATCCCTTATGTATTTGTGGGGGAAACCATTCCTTCCTATTTCATGATACAACTTATTTTGGAAACATATGACTTGTCATAGGGTTTTCTAAGGAAATCTCTCATGCCTTAGGACAAAAACATTGGCTACTTTAAAGAAATTTCTCACAGTAATGGTGTAGCAACCGCTTTAAAGTGGGGGCATACATCCGATGAAATCTTTTGGAAAAACATCATGGCATGATTTTACTTTTTTCTTGTGATGTGTCCTCTTCTTAGTGGTGTCATTGGGTTTGATGTAGTCCAAGAGTGTATGATCTACTGTCATGCCATGATGCGAATGAGGCATTCCATGGGCGACGATCTGACACTTTTGACTTGTCCTCTCTTGGAGACATTAAGCACAATGTTCCCTAAGAGGAAGACTATTACACAAACAAAGAAAAATCCCCTTTAACAAAATTTTTACATGATATTCAAAAGCATTTAAAAAATGAATTTACATTGTGGTGACTTATTAAAGTTATTAGGAGGATAACTTTGGTATGGTTAGTATGAGGGGAAGCTGATACACTGACATGAATTTCTCATTATACAGTGGGAAGCTAACACACTGGCATGAATTTCTCACAAAACCACTTTGGGACAAATCACCTAGTGGATAGACTGAGGTTCCACTACCCCAGAGTGAGTAGCGTATGTTATGGAAAAACAACCCCATTCTACCTTGCGTTGGAATGGTTGTGCTTGATCCTTTGTTTTTATTTAATTTTCTTGACCATTAATGGTGTATGATCATGTATCTTTGTTATTGCTGCATAATTAAGTGTCTTGGATGTCTACTTTAGTGTGAGTTTGACATGGGGTCATTCTCACTAAAGTGGGGGTAAAATGTAGTAACAAAAAAAGTAGCCTTTTTTCCTTACTTGGTTTGATAATTGACATTAATATTAAATTAATCTTGGAGTGGTGTTGTAATATGTTGTAAACATTCACACCATTCGGGGACCTTTATTTAACTAAAACATGCCTTAATTGATCCTTTGCAAAGGTGTTGTAGAGTGTTGTAACACACTTTCACACTTTTCTAAGATGTATTTGCTTAATTAAGCCTAATGGGTGGCTTTTTGAATAAAATGTACATAATGTGTACCTTGTTTAAGTGTTGTAAAGTGTTATAAATAACTTTCACATTTATCTAGGTGGTCATCAATTAATTGTGGGTAATTGGAGTAATTAACCCCTTTTAATTCAAATTTAAGCCTTAATTTTGACACCTCCCAAAGATCTATCCCAACACTCATAATTTAATTAGCAAAATATTCCATTGGGAAAATTTTGGTTTGGAAAATGGTGCCAGGACCCATTCACCCTAGATGGCGAATGGTTCCTCCCTTAATAGGATCCCCGCCTTTTTCAATTGATCAAGAATGTGTTTTTATCCCTCTTTCAATCCCCTAGGGTTAGGTCTTGATAACTTGAGTTAGGACCCATTCGCCCAAGGTGGAAGATGGGTCCTTCCTTAATGAGACTCCCTTTTTTGAATTTCTTTTTGGTGGGGATTTAATAATGTTTCTTTCCAGATCTGGTGTCGGCCTTAATTCTTTGAATTTTAGGGTTAATCTCCCATTTAGTATAAATAAGGGGTTAATTCAGATTGTTTTCACCTGACAAGTTTATGAAGTATTCTAGAAATTTCAAGAGAGCATTATAGAGCATTCATAAGGAATTTCAAGGAAGATTTCAAGAGTTTATTGCAACAATTCAAGATCATATCATCATGTCAAGGGTTTGATGCATGCATTCATGTTGTTGAGCTAAAGAAGTGGATGCATCATTGAAGATCTACTTGCAACTACTGTTCAAATCATATTCAAGGATCCAAGATATACGTTCTTCATGGACACTAGATGTTAGTATGCATATTTTTTTTACAAGACATGATCCAAGGTGACATCATTTACATATTTCATGTTTCATGCTTCATTCCTTTATTTCATCATTTAGTTTTATTACCTACAAGGGGTTTGATTGAGGCTAACCCCCATTCACTAACAAGAAACAAGTTTTTCTACCCTTGAGTGTGTGATTGTATATTTACAGGTTGAAGATCAAGTTGAGCAAGATTTGGAGCAAAATTGTCAAAGTTGCAAAAGTTGTCATTCAAAGTGCAAGAGCACGAAAAGAGCTCTACAAAATCACATATAGGCTTTCAGAAGTTGAAAATAGGGAATTTGAGAGTGTAGACATCAAGGAACAGGACCTTGAAATCAGTTTCTCAAAACCCTTAAAAGGACCCATTTGCTACTAAAGGCGAATGAGTCCTTTGTAGCTTAAAAACAACTTTCTGGCCAAGTACACACCTTTTTATGCTCTAAAAACTTCCCTCATAGTTGCTATAATAGCTAGGAAACATTTTTTATTGTTATTTGTATCTTATTTTACACATAAATGAGTGAAAAACCTCTTAGAAAAATAGTGTTTCATCATCATGTTCATTAATCACCTTGATGAAACCCATTTTTTTGGTGATTCACTCACGATGAAATTATTAGAAAAATTTGAATCATATAAGATCAATAATATACCATGAAAGGATAATCAACATGTAGATGCAATGGTAAATGTTGCTTCTCTTGTATCTCCTGAAGATCCCTTTGTTGATTTCATATTTATTGTTCAAATGATCCCTAAACCATCGATAGATGATAAAAGAAAAAAAGTGTTATTGACCAATATTGATAACTCTAGCAAATGGTATACAATGATATTCAACTATTTAAAAGATGGTACCTTTCTTGAACCTACAGCTAAGAACACTCGAGTTCATCTTTAAAAAAATGTATCTATGTATATAATCCTTGCAAACGTTTTATATAGATCATTTAGTGGTCTTTTATTTACATGTCTTAAATGATCCGAAATCCCTATAACACTTGAAGAATCCCATGTAGGTGCTTGTGGGGGGAATTTTGGAGGAAGATTGTTAGTTTAAAATTTGGTTCATATAGGATACTATTGGAGGCACATGGAAGAATATTTTTTTGAGTATGTGAAGAAATGCCATAAATTTCAAGGACACAATAACTTGATTCATGCTCATGCTTCCAAGCTTTGTGCCCAAGTGCCTATTTGGACATTCTCAGTTTGGGAATTGGATCTTATTCTAGAAAGATATCTTCACCTTCTTCTGCTAGACACATGTTTATCATTACCACAACTGACTATTTCATAAAATGGGTAGAATCTATCCCTCTTCATTCCATGATAGCTGATGCAATATTTTGTTTCATATTGGAACATATTATTGCTCACTTTGGTCTCCCTTCTGGATCAATTTTAGACAATGGAAATCTGTTTAAAAATAATGACGTGAAGAAATTCTTGGAAAAATTTAATATTTGACATCGATTTTCCACACCATATTACCCACAATCGATTGGACAAGAAGAATCGACTAACAAGACTATTGAATAAATCCTGCAAAAAATAGTAAGTAAACATAAAAAAGACTGGAATAATCAACTAACTTATGAATTATGGGATTACCATGCATGTGTTAGAACGTCTACTAGAAACACTCCCTATAACCTTGTTTATGTTGCTGAAGCAATAATGTCCTTAGAGTTAGAGATTCCTTCATTGAGAATTGCTCTGAAAGGGCTTATTGATGATACTACTTATAAAGAGAAATGATTGCATTAGCTTGAAATATTGGATGAACAACATATTAACGCTCTTGATCATTTTCAAGATTATTCCAAAAGAATGCAACGTGATTATAATGATAACTTCATCCCTCGTGAATTTAATAAAGGTGACCTCATGTTAAATGAAAATCAATGTAATGTCAATGCTCTTTTGAATGAAAAAGGAAAATTCAGCCCTAATTTGTTAGGACCTTATGTCATCAAGGAAAATTATGGGTCTGGAACCTACACATTAACATAAATATATGTTACACCTCTAAAGAACCTATCAATACCATGCATTTGCATCGGTATTACATATAACATTCTCTCTTTTGAATAGTGTGTTAGAGCATTGTTGTAGATTAAGTACATATTTTATATTTTATCTCAAATTGCTTCATTCTTTGACAAACGATAATGGTGTATTAGATTCTAACGTGATTATTCAAATTAGTTTGAATCATTACTTTAGTTTGCATAATATTCAATTTCATCTTGTGTGTTGTGTTAGGCTAGATCCTTATATGAATTTACTATTCTAACAGTTAGATCATAAGTTCATCTAATTTAACATAGTATACTCAATCATAATGTAGCATCTAATGTAAACTTAAAATTTTTAATTAGATCACATAAACATTAAATTATGGAGACATTTATTAGATATTCTTGCAAAAGATGTTTGATAAATCACATGGGCATTTAATTCAACACAAGATTATAAAAAACATAAACATTAATGCTCATATATATATCATCAAAAGTTTAAGTACATGTACATCACTGCATACAATGTTAGTAAGGTCTATGACTGATAGACCCCTCCATGGCTAGTGATCCCCATGGCCATTGTGATACAGTAGAATGCAATCATGACCTGCTCAAGGATAACCATAGGCCCTCTACTAGTCCAACCACTCTCGCCCCCTGTACGATTGCCTCGATGTGCTCTTGGCCTATTTGCTCCCTATCTACCTATACCCTAGCAAGCTCCTCCCATAGCCTCGAGATCTCTTCTCGTAGGTCACCCTCTGCCTTGCTATTAGTAGAACCTCAAGATGCTAGGACTACTAAAAGCTCTGCTCAAAGTGAGTCAACACGACTAGTGGCTCTCTTGTATGCTTTTCCTAATCTCGCTATTGACTTGAAGAGGTTTCCACACTACCCTACAGATGGTGGGGGCATGTACTCTTGGAGTGTATCATCCTCTATGCATAGTGGATGTACTATCTTAGTGGTCACTCACTGGTAGAGCTCACACCACTCTTGTGTGGACACTAAAAGACAAAAAACATAAGAATATTAGTACACATCATCATAATATATAAAGTATATAAGTGTAATGGAATAACATAAATATCAAATCATCACCTAGATCTCCAGTATGCTAGTCAGGGTATAACCGTCCAATGGTAGTCTCCCTCTTAATTGGGGGTGTGGATGGCCTACTGTTGTTAGCCTCCACACACTCATGTGTGTGGATCTTTAATTGGGTATGTGCAGGATCATGGTGGGCCAAAAAGTGGCAATATGATGGGTTTTGGTAGGGTATGTGGCTGACGACTTTTTTTAAACCCAAAATTGATGAAATAAAAAGGGTTTTTAAAGGAGATTCTTAGTTTTCCACCAATTTAAATTATGCTTTACTTTGAATTTAATAAATAATTATTATTTATTTTCTATTTGAATTACAACTAAAGTCTTGATTGATAGGCTGATTGAAAAAATTATAGCTTTCAAATGGTATCACATTTTGAATATGAAATATGTGTCACATTCTATGCTTTGTATACTATAGGATTAAAAAAAGAAATGAATTTCATGAAGTTTTGACCAAGTTAAGATGGTTAGACATACAAGTTTTTTACTTTTTAAAAGTTGTAATAAAAATCATAATTAATTATTTACTTGGAAAAAATTCCAAAAAATATGCATCACATTAGGACATGAGTCCTCTACTTATATGTAAAATATTATAAAAAAATATTATCATTTTATTGTGGTTAGGGTGGTTAGACGACATACTTATTTTTCCCCGAAATTTAAGTACTAATTGCATTGAAATTTCAAATTTTCACCAAACGATTTAAAAAACCTAGTAGTTTAGAAACTACATTCAATTTGCTACAAATTCTATTCTTACATATTTTTGAAATAATATAGATAACTTATTCAAAATTTTATGTCAAGTTGCCTAACTCTAATTTTTTTGAATTTTTTGCCACTTAAGGGCTTGTTTTTACCATGATGATCCTGCACATACCCAATTCAGTCGTGGCATGCGATCTAGTGACTCTAGTAGGGGGTGTATCTCTCCTATTAGGGGCAAAGGGGTCATCCTTTGTCTCATCCTCATCTGAACCTAAAAATATGTCAAGAATGGTATCATCATCATATCTATCCTCTCTGCAACCTAGAAGAGGTCCAATAAGACTTGTAGGGTAGTGTATAGGGAATACTAGAGTTGGTCTAGCTACAAACTACCACTCGTAAAAGCACTGAGATGTTCCTATGTCATTAGCCTTGGAGATTGGGGGCATGTTGTGGTCCTCATCCTTTGAAACACTAATGTATACATCCTCAATAGTGAGACGATGACTTTCCCCAGGTCTCCAAGCACTCTCTTTTGATAGTCGATACATCAGTCTAGTTCGTGATGGTACCTGGATGGGCCCAAAATGATGAATGACATGATCATTGTAGAAAGGTCTAACTATGTAATCATATTTTCCTAGAAGAAACTGATCTAGCTGTAACATGTGTAGCTCATTCTTGTCATCCATGCATTGGGGAATCCTACGATATGGTTTCCAGCTGATATCATCCTCATCTAGTCAGTCAAACCTAATCCACCAGTGTAGTAGGTTCCCCTCCTACCATGGTCATCTCAGTGGGAAGTTGAAGACGCATAGATAGCCCATGGATGGTATGGTAGGAAACCCAGTCAACCTCATACATGTGATATGCTCAAAGCACCGAACCTGTAGAAGTGTACAATGTAAGATGCTATCGAACTCCTAGTATTTAATCAACCTAAATCATAGTATAAATGGGCGAGCATACTGAAACCCCATGCATAGATGAACCTATGCTCCTCCATGTTCCTGATAATGTGTACAAGTCCACCATCTAGATGAGATCCTTGACCATCTGGTACCAATGTGAGTGCTATGGTCATGATAAAAATCTTTCACAAAAGTGGCATCCATGCATGTAGAAGCCATCTGAGCTCAATGCATGGACCTATGCTCAATCAATGGATAAGCCATTGTAGAAAATATATAATATCATCTCTCATTTTTCTGAATGAATGATCATCTGCTGGGTATACAATCTCACCCCAGATAGGAATCTCTAGGATTCGATGTACATCCTCTAGAGTCACAGTCATCTTGCCTTGTGGGAAGATGAAAGGTACATGAGTCTGCATCCCATATCTCTACTAGTGCTAGCAACATGGCATCATAGTACCTCATAGGTGGCATGAGGTACACCCAGAACAATCCTACATCCTGAAGAAGACCGATCTCCTCCTATGATAGTCAAGTGATAGAATCTCGAAGGAAACAAAATTGTCTCCCTCTAAGGTGTTATCGGGCTCAAGGAAGAATCTAAAAAAGAGAAAAATACATGAAATAAATCCTAAATTTCACAATTAAGTAAACATTAGAGTTTCTCTAAGACACTTTTCGGCTAATCTGGACAATTATGCCATTTTTGGACGGGGGTCTTGGACACTTTAGAAAATTTTGGACACTTTGTGCCAAATAGGGATGCTTTGCGACAAAGAGGGACACTTTGCGCCAATCTTTTCCAGGGTCCTAAAATCACTCTAAATACATGAAAAAGTATAATAAATACATGAAATCAATGAAAAACCATAGGAGACTCCACTCACCGTTTGTTGAAGTGTGCCTTGTGTCACCTCATTGTGAATTACATCTAGTCTAGGGGGTTTGTAGGTCCTTCGGCTCAACATCCTCGATCACTCTGCGCCAAGGTAATTTGTAAAAAGGTAAATGAAAAATTAATATTAAAACGTGTCATTTTAATTAGTATATAGTAAACCCTAGTAAATAAAGCTTATTCATTTAAAGGAAATATTATTTAAATTAGTATGTTGGGGGCTAGAGGACTTCATTTTTGATGTCGTTTGTTGCATTGGATTTGTAATTCCATTCCCAATCTCATAAAATGTCTATCACTATATGGTATGGCACTTGGAAATACCCTATGATAAGACCAAAGTAATTTGATGTGGTTTCATATTCACCCTAATTCCACCTCCATAAAGCAAGCGGAATTAGGGGGCATACATCTACCATCAAATTCAATTCTCTATAGAAGTTTGATAATAGGATTTTTGAGTGACTAACGAATATGTGTTGCAAGATGTGGGTTCTTAACATTGTTTTTTGTAGGTAACTACAGTGGGGGCTTCATTGTCCCTAATACATCCATATGAGTATCATTTTTATAGAAGTTCATTTCCTTTAGCTTACATATGCACGTAGTATCATATGGCCGCTAAAGTTGGGGCTAAATGTAGCAATGAAAGTATCCCTTTACCTTAAATTGGGGATAATTAACAATAAATGAGCCTATTGTTTCTTTTATTTAGTGTTGTAATGTGTTTTACACATTCACACTAATTCTAGGACCCTTTTTAATAAGATGGACATAATGATGCCTTATTTAGGGTGTTGTAAAGTGTTTCTTTATACTTTCACATTAATATATGGCTCTAATCAATTAATTGAGATTGATTAAGCTTAATTGGCTCTTTAAATTTAAATCCAAGCCTAATTTATTACATTTTTTGAGAGATAAAGCCTAGAATTCATTAACAATATTTCACAATACTTAATTTGGCAAGGTTTATGTCCTAGGATAGTGACTTGGGACCCATTAGTCACCTAGAGAATGGGTCCTTACTAGGTCCTAGGACCCCATTTTGACATTTTATTTCACATTCTCCGAAACAAGTCCTAGTTAAATGTGCTAGGACCCATTCGCCCTATGGAAAATGGGTCCTCCTTAACTTAGGACACCCCTTTCTGAACATATTCTTGGTGGGATTTTGGTGATTTCAAATCCTAAATTTGATGTTAGCTTGTGTTATTTGAATTTTAAGATTAAATCTTAAGTTAAAGGTAAATATAAGGTTATTTCACATAATTCCATCTAAGCAATCTAAGAGTCTAGATAATTTTCATGAGATCAAGCATTCATATTCAAGAAGCAAGCAAGAGTGAAGTTTTGGAGCAACATTATAGGTCTTCAAACTCATTTTGTGTCAAAGATCAAGCATTATTGAAGGAGTGAGGATAAATTCCTATGGAGAATTATGATGGATTCTAAATTTTGGAGAGATGCACAAGACATTCAACCAAGCCTAATGACTTGTTTCCTAAGTGATTCCATCTTCTACAATCATTCTATTTGCATCCTAAAGAGATGTATATTCATATTTGTGACTTATTAAGGGGATTTGGGGTCTTCTAAAGTAGGTAACTTTCATTTTTCATGTTTCATTTTAGGATCCTATTCTAACACAATTGAGTAGGGTTTCTTTGCATCATTAGATATTTTAATCTTAGACACACTTAAGGTTAGGATTGCACACACATTTCATGTTTTAGATTTTCTTTATCATGAAGGTTTAATTACCAAACTTGGGGTTTGAATAAGGAAAACCCCTATCCTCCAACAAGCTTCAAAATTTGTTTTGTAGATTATTAGTAGATCTAGATCCAAAAGTAAGAGTTTCAAGTTGCAAAAAAGGAGCGTAGATCTGGAACTTCAAGATCAGATTCAAAGTTTTTCAGAAGAGCCTACTAGGACCCATTTGCTACCTAGAGAATGAGTCCCTATTAGGGTTTTAGGGACAACAAGTTTTCACTATGTACAAGCTTCATTTCTAGATTCATAGTCCCATAGACAGGTACACCAAGACCCATTCACCACCTAGTGAATGATTCCCTGTTAAAGTGGCATAAATAATAGCTTGATGCACAACATCTCCTATTCTTAGTTTTTCTAGAAAAGTTATTGTTTCTCTCTGATTTATGATAGGCTTGTTCATTACATTTGATAGACCTAGAATTAGGATGGATTTTCTAGTCAAAATTATTCTCCACAAAGTGTGCTTTAGCTCACCACCCCTTCCTTGCATAAAGGAGAAATTGCAAGATTCCCTAATCTTGATTTGAATCACCTTTTGGGTTGATAGTCACTTCAAGGTTTTGGATCTCATTTCTTGAATGAAAATAATAGAAAAGAGGGTTAGACACCATAGCCCCCCTTTTCTATGTTTCATATGGTATTGCACAAGGATATAGGTTTGTAGTATGAGAATGTTTCACAAATTTATTTCTTTGGGATTAAGACATTATTTGTGTTGTTGAGATCCTTTAGCATGTTTGTTCTTCTTCTTGATTTTTCCACCACACCTAAGAGGCCAACCCCTATCAAGCCCCAACACACCTCATAAAAGAGGGCATTAAAGCTATTTGGGCCTGGCACCTTTTCTGGCTACATTTGGAAGGTAGCCACTTTAACTTCATCCAATGCTATTGCTACTACAAGCCTTGCATTTGTTTCTTCACTTATTATGTTATCAATTTATACTCCAATAGACTACATTCAATCCATTCTGCTTTTCCATTATCACCCAGAAGATGCTCAAAGTATTCTACACCAGCCTTCTAGATTCCTACCTCATCACTTACAAATTGGCCATGGATGTATTTAATCTGTACTATCCTATTCAAACTTCTTTTGATCCTTGTTGAATTATGAAAAAAAATTGTGTTCAAATCACCCTCTTGGAGCCATACATCCCTAGACTTTGTTTTCCAGTAGATTTCTTATCTTAGTAGGGTTTCATTATAATCTTCCATTAACTTTTTCTCTTTCAAAGTCTTTGTGTGTTATCCCTTGGTTTATTACTTTGTCACTCAAAAATTCTAACTCTTTCTCGAGGCAGCTTTTCTCTTCAAAAATATTCTTAAACACCATTTTGTTTCAGATTTTAAGCCTTTCCTTCATCTAAATTAGTTTCTTGTGAAATACAAACATCTTCAAGCCATTCAAATTGATTGGTTCTTTCCACCAACTTATCAGGAGATCGATTATGCCTTCGCTCCATAGCCACATCTTTTCAAATATGAACTATCCCTTCGCCAGTTCTATAATTTTTTTGAAGATTATAAGTTCCACTGAAAAGTGGTCTGAAATTATCGATGGTTGTAGGAAGGCCTTTGGTAACAGTTCCTCCTACATGCAATCCTTTGAGACTAGAAATCTATCTAGTCTTTCGACTATGTTTGTGAAATATTTTCTCCTATTGTTCCATGTATATATCCCATTTGAGGCCTTAATTTCTATCAACTTATTCCTATAAAAAAGTGACAAAAGTATTTTTTTGATTGGGTTATCCTTGACATGCCACCTTTCTTTTTGATTAGGTCCATTATTGTAATTAAGTCACCCCCAACACTATCTTCATATTCTTTATTTCTTGTGTTATAGAATTACACACCCACCTTTTTTCATTTTTCATTATTATATTGAAGTCACCCCCAACACTATCTTCATATTCTTTATTTCTCGTATTATAAAATTTCACACCCACTTTTTTTCTTCCATCTGCATAGGACCATAGATATTAAAAACCAGAATTCTAAAATCAGAAATCAAAGATTTTACCTCTGTTTGTATCCATGAATTTTTTTTTGAGATTATTGCTTCTTCAACTTTGGTATCCGCCCACAAAATTCCCAAGCCTCCCATTGCGCCTTCCACACTAAAAAAATAACCCTTGCATTTATTATAATAATTCAAGAATGACATTGTTTCAGGGTCGGTCAATTTTGTCTCTTGCAATATTATGATTTATACATTTATACAATCCAACTAGCATTTTTCTAGTCACCTTTTGTTAGGGCCATTGAGACCCCTAACATTCCATGTTAGGATTCTCATCTCCCCCAAGGGAGGGGAATCCTCCCTTGGATCTTGTCATATAAATTTTAATTGATGCTTGATCGCCTTTTAGTGCTTCTTCCTCTTTTTTTGTCTACTTGTTTTCCTCCTTGATCTTGGTGTTGATGTGACCTTTACAGTTTGATATATGTTCCTTGGTTCATAGATATCGATAGATTCAATTGGTTTTGAGCCTATACCTTCTTTGCTCATATTTTGTGTATCTATTTCATAGTTTTCCCCATTATGAAGTAAAGCAATCTCTACCAGTGTATCTACTTGGTTGGCCTCAATTTCCCCTTCCTCCATTTGGATTGGATCTTTGAGAATTATTGAGGAAATTGGGTTATCCATCACAATCACCCAATCATTTTCCTTTATGTCTTTGCTTTCTTATTTGGATCAGTTTTCCTTAATGACTTCCTTTTTTGATCTTTCAATTTCCACACTTCTTTGAAAGCTTTTGGTTTTCTTCTACAAACTTCCTCGTTATGGTTCCATCTCTTGTAGTTTAGGAAAAATAATTTTGGGGATTCAAATTCAACTATTTTCCTCCAATCACCTTTCTTTGATTCTAGAATTAACTCTCCTGGAATATCTTTAATTTCTAGTATTTGAATCCTGAAATATATTAGTGTTTCATTGTTCCTCAAATCCACGTTGATTTCAAACCGCATGGAATATTTGATCTCTATTAAACATCGACCAAACCAATATTCATATGGTAAGTTATATAACTGAATCCAAGTTGGCTTGCTTCTTAGGTAAGATAGATAGAGAAAGGATTTTCCCTTTTTCCATAGATATCATTCTCCATCACTTTTTCCCTCATTGCTTCATTTTCCAAAAGGAAAATAAAGAATCCTTTTGGTAAAATTTTTTATTATTACATTTCCTTTCCAATATCTGCACACCCATTCACCAATTTCTTTCTAGGTGAAGCACTTGCCTAGGAATCTCCTAATTACCACTATTTTTTCAAAAACTTCTACATCTTCCTCCATAATTTTTGAGACATCAACCTTACATATTTCCTTGTCTATTTCTACATTATTTCTTAGGCTATTTCCACCCACTAGATTTTTTTTCTCCTTGTCATCTTTAGCTTTATCTTTTTCTTTGGTTTTTCCCTTTGATTTGGCTTCTCCATCACCATTGAAACCCTCTGCATCTCCTCCCTTCCACTCCATCTCCTTTCTCACCTTGTTTGGTAGATTGCTTTAATATATGAGAATGTGCTTTATATATGAGTCCTAATGGAAATATGATGAAAGAATGTTGGTTTCAATTTAATGCTTTATGATTTTGTATATGAAATATATGTGATGCATATGAATGTATTGATTTGGCTAACTACTATTATGATGAACTAAGTTGAATGCAGGAGTAGGTTCAAACCTCTGGAAGAGAGGGGAACTATCACTAAGGAGAAGGACTTGGTCTGGTAACCTTCAATTCAGCCTTACTGAGCATTCACACACTTACACCCTAGTTGGTCTTAACTTTAAATCAAGTCAGTTAGGGTAAAGGGTAATAGATCTTTAGTTTTGATTGTGAACATTTATATAATTAGTTTTAAATCTTATTTTATGAATGTTTAGAATGAGGAATGTGATGAAGTCGTGATGTTAAATGGACATCCTTCCTTGTATATTTATTTTTATATCGATGCAATATATGCATAAAATGTATATATATGTATATATGTATGTGTCTATGGTAAACTCATACATGTGAGTTAATATGTACATGGGTATATGTAGGTAGACATACCTACACAACCTCGAGGAAGGGTTACCCATATACATAGGAATTCTATTTGAACTAAGGTGACATATGCATATATATGTATATATACACTCCGTGTATATATGTTAATCAATGGCTATGAGTATGAGTATTTTTATAAAGATATTAAAATAATATTATGTATATGTATATATGTCATATATATATATATTAGTATATATATATGTATAAAGTAATATAGTTACATATATTATAATATATATTTATATATAATTGTATATATATAATATATATAGGTAATGTTATTCTTTATATATTTCTATATGTTTGATAATCAATAATGAATGTATTTGTTAAACCTTATGAAATAAGTATATATACATATATATACATATATATAATATAATATATAATATATAAGTGAAAGTCATTTAAGATAATCATAAAGCACAATATATAACTATTATTATTATTAATAATCTAGTGAAGCACTTAAATGAATATAGGAACATATGTTTATACATGGTGCAACCTTAGAAAGCATAGTAATCTAGCACATAAATCAATAATAGACCAAGTCAATAGAGTTTAATAGACACGCATGAGATTAGAAGCTACTGTGCATATGTTGTAATGAGAGGTAAATGAAATTTAAAGCAATAAGGAAACAATCTACATATGCTATTCTTATGGGGCACCAACTTATGAAATGTGGCACCAACTTATAGAAATAGATTAAATGCATAAGAAGTTTTTAAACTATATATAAGTCTGACGATGCAATATCTTAGCCTTGAGACTCAGTCAAAATTATGAAGGAACTCGATTTAGGAAGCGTAATTTTGATCTTACTATTCATTTGACTTAGTAAAAAGAGTCTTGTTGTCCCTTATAACAAGTTGACTTATCCATTTAAATGGAGAGGATTGTTATGTGTTGCAAACTTGAAAGTTAGCTTGGTGATTTTTTGCATGAGGATAGAAAGGTGGTACAAATATTAACTTATTTGTAGCATTTGGTTGCTCAAAATTTAGTATAAATAGAGGTTCGAGCATTCTACCAATTGCTACACTTTTCCAATCCGATTACTTTGTGTATTCTTCTACAATTTCAATGCAAATTTGAGAGTTTCTGAGTTAGAGAGTTGTTCTGTTGATTTATATTGGTTTTGTTGAGATATTTAGTGAGAAGCTAGTAGAGGAATTTAGGTTGTTCTTGAGGAAGTAGCCAACAAGCTTGAGACATTAAGCTAGGAGGGAATATTATTCAATTGGAGCTTTAAACATGCATGCTGATTTCTACTCCTTGTTATTATGTTGGAAAGATCATTTATTATGTTTCCATGTTTGGAAAGATTTCCATTTACATGTGTTATAAAGTTTGCATGTCTTTCGAGTGTTTCTTGGTTGTTTCTTGTATTGGGAAACATTTATTTTGGGTTTATACATACATACATACATACATACATACATATATATATATATATATATATTGGGTTTTACACGATTGTATACTATTTATACTATACGTAGAATTTCGGTACTATACGTAGTATCACAACACCCTAGGTGTGTAGCATAATATAGAGTTGTTTGAGATTCTTTTAGCAATGCCATTTAGATATAAGTTAATGGGAAGGTTATTCCTAGTGTTAGAATAATCCATGAGAAAGGGGATAACCTTAGAATATAATACTAATGGTCAATACAAATCAAGCAATTAAATGTGGTGAATAGATGACCTCACTCAAAATTATTAGGTGATGAATCTTTGGCCAAATTAGTGTAGGTAGCCACTTTCCATGTGTTGTTAGTTCACTGTGTGATCCAATTTACTTGCTAGGCTAAGGTAATCATACACGAAGTAGTAGACATTATGGTAGCTCTAGATATGTAGGACACATCACTATGCTCAGAAAAGGCTATTTGAAGGATGAGGTTACCAAACCAATCTCTTCATCAAAGGGAGGAACATCTTACCAAGTTTGGTATATGTGTAGGGGACAACGGTTAGTCCATGGTTGGTGGAAAAGAACTTGAGTGATGCTTCTCCTCATGCAGTTGGCGGCCAAGATTTGGGAGAAGGATATTCTAGACCATTTGTATCTCTAGTTCATGTAATCTTGTTGGAGCTATGTATGTAATCATGTTTTCATCTATATGGAAATTGTAAATATGAAATGTTATCTTGAATATATTTATATAAAGTGAAATCATACTTATATTATTAGAATACTTCTTTGATTATGCAATGGAAAAGTTTGGAAACATTATTTTTTCAAATGGTGCATGTATTATTGAATAGAAAAAGGAAATTTTTATTGTTCATTATATTAGATGCATAGAAAATTTACTTGTGGGTAAAACTTAATAAGATAACTAGGTAGAACAATGGGCATGTTATATGTGGTATCAAAGCAACCAGGTTTAGCTCTGGAACCTATGTGCTTGCTATGTTTCCAATACAATATTATATGATAATGTTTGGAGATTCTTGTGCTAGGATGGTGTGTCTCAAGAAGACTTCCATTTTTCAAACCAATTGAGGGAACCAATTATGATAATGCCATTTGGCTAAGTGATAATGAGACTTTCAGTCACACCCTTTCAAGAATTAGTCAAGATAAGAGAATGATGAAAGAGGATACCAACTTCAACTTCTTACCTTTTGTCTCTTTAGCCAAGTTAGACTCTTTATCACTTTCCAGGGATGCCCTTAGAATGTAGTGTTATTCTAATCATGATATTTATGGATCCTCATGTTCTTCGTTTAGTGGAACTTATTTTAATAGCCACAAGTGACAAATCAGAGGGTTATGTACCTCAAAACTATGTGTCTGAGGATAGATCAAAGGGTTATTTTCCTTTTGATGATGTATATGAGAAAAATTATAAGGGTTATACCCCATGAAGTTATGTATCAAAAAGTGAATCCGAGGGATACTCTCTTAGACTATCTAAATAGTTATTCTATGTAAACTCAATGAAATTGAAAATCCTTTTTGATTTTAATGAAAATAATGTTTTGGCAAAAAATTATGAAATTTCTTATGTAAATGATAGATCTTTTGGAATATTATTGACATTTAGAAAAACCTTCATAGATCTATTTAAAAAGAAACCTTCAGGTATAACTATTCTTAGGAAAATGGTTAAGACAAGAACTAGCTTTGGGAGAAGTCAAGAAGTAGGTCAAGGCACTGAGAATGCCAAAGCTAAGTTGGACCACATTCTAGCTATCATGGATGAAACTAGAACAAGAATAGAAAAATTCAAACAAGAAGTTAGGGGAAAGGAAAGAGAGGAACAAGAAGTCCCAAAGAATGAAGAAGAAGTTCCCAAAAATGAGGAAGAAAGGGAGAATTCTCACAATCACACTCAATCTAGTGATCATGAGAGTTATAAGTCACAATCACAATCTGAGGGAACCAAAAGGAAGCATTTGGAAAGTGAGTTGTCACATGACATGAGAAATATCACACCACCAAAATTTGAAGGTAGTACTACTAGATATGTGGTGAAAGAATGGCTTATAGAGATGGAGAAGTATTTAAAAATTAGAAAGTACTCTAAGGTCACTAAAGCCATTTGGGGAGCATTTTAGTTGGCTGGTGATGCATCCAATTGGTGGGTGAGTAACCGAATGGAGTTTGGGCTTAGTTCCTTAAGTCTCACATGGAGCGAGTTTGTAGATTTTTTCTGAAGGTGATGGTTGGACCAAATCTTCTATGACCAAAATCTCATTGACTTCTAAAACTTGAGGCAAGGTGAATCCTCAATAAATGAGCATTGGGAGAAGTTTACTCAACTACTAAAGTACATACCTATATACCAGAAGGATTCAATTGATTTCATATAAGGAAGTTTATCATGGGTCTTAATGTGCAAATAGGTGGTGAGGTATATGTACATGGTCCAACTACCATGGATTTGGTGTATGAGAAGGAAATTAAGCAAGAAAAAATGCTTAAGTCTATCTCAAACTACCACGAGAGAAAGAGAAAGAAGCTCTTTAGGACATAGAACAATCAAGCTCTGAGGAAGCCTAGTGAAGGGAATAGTTTTCAAAAGCAAGGGGAAAAGCTACCCCAAAATAATTGGAATGAACCAAGGAGAGATCAAATAGGAAACAACAAAAATTTCAACGCTTTCAAAAGCAATGTTGGTGGAAATGAAAGTAATTTTGAAAGATTTGCGAAAGGGAGGGGACCAAGAAAGGGATGTTTATCATGTGGTGGGGATCACTATGTGAGTATGTGTCCAAGAGAACCATGTGGGACACAACCACATGGTAAATCTCTTCCACCTCAAAGAGTGGCGTTCTAGCAAAGGATTCATTCTATTGTAGATAATTGACAAGTGGAGTACCAAATTACTCCAGTAGAATTTTTAGGCACTTTATCTAGAATTCCCATTTCAATTTTAATAGATATTGGTGCCATACAAAATTTCCTTTCTCCTAGAATAGCAAGTAAAATGTAGAGAAAATCTAGCTACATGGAAAAGTCTTGGGTTGTAGAATATGCAAACAAGACAAGAGTTTAAGTGAGTCAATGTCTATTCAAAGCAAGGATTGAACTTCAAAGTTTCTCACTAGAAGTAAATATGTATGTATCTCCCAAGTAGGCTCTTATGATGTCATCTTAGGGATGAATTGATTATGGAAACATAGCGCCAAAGTAGATTGTCATGCTAAAATAGTTGAATGCTTAGATGTCTAGGTAACTGGGTATCATTACAAGGAACACCTAGAGAGGTTAAGTTACAACAGATATCTATTATATAGATGCATAGGGAAAATAAGAAAGGTTGCCAACTCTTTGTTGTAAAAATGGAGAAACTTGAGGAATGTAAGGAATTCATTTCTCAAGATGATATAGTATATTTTGGACCTCAAGACTCCCAAGATATCGAAGAGGGTGATGTCTTAGAATCTAGAAAAACAGATATGGAGAAATATCATATTTTATGAATTTTTTTGGATGTATTTCAAGAAGAATTACCTAGATTACCACGCAAGATAATATTTGATTTCTCCATCAACATAGTACCAAGGTCATAACCTATATCAAAAGTACCTTATTAGTTGACCACAACTGAATTAATGGAGTTAAAGGCACAACTAGAAGAGTCGTTGTCTAAAGGATTGATAAGACCCAGTGTTTCACCCCGAGGAGCACCAATGATCTTTGTACAAAATAAAGATGGAACACTGCGCTTATGTATTTATTATCGATTGCTTAACAAAGAAATGATAAAGAATAAGTATCCATGTTTCCATGTATCGATGATCTCTTTGATCAGATGTGGGGAGTAGTGTTTTCAAAGATTGATCTATGTTCTGGATATCACCAACTAAGAATCAAGGACAAAGATGTTTTCAAAACTACTTTTATGACTAGATATAAAAATTACAAGTTCATAGTCTTACCATTTGGGTTGATGAATGCATCGGTACAATTCATGAACCTAATGAAAAATGTAATTAGAGACTGATTGGATATGTTTTTGTTGGTCTTCTTGGATGACATCTTAATGAAAAAGAACATGTAAAGAATCTAGAGATTGTTCTTCAATGATTGAGAGAGCATAAGTTATATGGAAAACTCTCGAAGTGTACCTTCTTCCAAAAGGAAGTACAATATTTGGGTCACATAATTTTGACTGTTGGTATTATGGTTGATCCAGCAAAGATAAAAGTAGTGCTACACTGACTTGTTCCAAATAATGTGCTAGAAGTTAGAAGTTTTATGGGCTTGGCTAGGTATTACCATAAGTTTTTTGCAAACTTTTTAAAAATATATTTTCCCATCACATCATTGCAAAGGAAGGGGAATATGTTTCAGTGGTCCAAGAAGTGTCAAGAAACATTTGAACAACATAAGGAAAGGTTGACCTCAACACCGATACTAAAGGTGCCAAATCCAAATGGTAAATTTTTAGTTATTATAGATGCATTAGGAGAAGATTTGGGTGTAGCATTAATGCAAGAAGGGCAAGTCACAACTTATTAGTCAAGGAAGCTAAAGCCCTATAAACAAAATTATACTTCACATGATTTAGAGTTAGCAATAGTTGTCCATGCATTAAAAATGTGGAGACATTGTCTATTGGGAAAACCATTTGAACTCAAGACTGATCATCATGGTCTAAAGTATTTTTTTACTCAACCTAATTTGAATGCACAAAAAATGAGATAGTTGGAGTTGATATTTGACTATTATTTCAACATTATTTATATCAAGGGGAAGGAGAATTGGGTTGTCGATGCATTAAGTTATAGGAGTCATATCTCCTCTATGATATTAATCCAAATTGACTTCAAGGATCAAGTGTTGTGTTAATCAAATGGTGATGAGTTCTATAAGAAAAAGTTTCCACAAGTCTTGCTAGATTTTGAAAACTCTTGAAAATAATGATGCTTTGTGATGTGATGTTTTGTGATGTTATGCTTTATGTTAGGATCATATTTGATGCTTAAGAATCATCAAGGATGATGATTCACAAGGGGAGGAATATGTTACTATAGTGTCAAAAAATTAGTCCTTTATCACACTTAATTTGAAAATAATTGATGCAAAACTAACTTAACATTGCCTTGGTTTAGTGTTGTAATGTGTCACACATATTCACATTAATATAGGGCCCTTTTCAAAACTAAATCTACTTAAATTTTACCTTGTTAAAGTGTTGTAAATTGTTGTAACACACTTTCACACTTTTCTAAGGTTGCTTTAATCAATGGAGCCTAATGGGCCAATTTTCAAATAAAATGTACTTAATTTGTACCCTCTTTGAAGTGTTGTAAAGTGTTATAACACACTTTCACATTAATCTAGGGTCTTCTTAATTAATTATGGTTAATTGTCCCTTTAATTCAAATTTAAGCCTTATTGGTGACACCTCCCAAAGATTTGTCCTGAAACCCATAATTCAAATTACATACAATTTAATTGGGAAAATTTGAGGTCCTAGAAATTGGTGCTAGGATCCATTCACCCTAGGTGGAGAATGGATCCTTCCTTTATAGGACCCCCCTTTCTTTGCATATTTCATGTGGGTTTTTGATGATTTTTCATCCCTCGAAGGCAAGGTCCTGGAAAACAATGCCATGACCCATTCACCCTAGGTGGTAAATGGGTTCTCCCTTAATGAGGACCCCCCTTTTGAATCTCATTTTGGCAGGATTTTAATAATTTTCATCTCCAAATCTAGTGTCAGCTTGAATTTTTTTAATTTCGAGGTTAATTCTCAAATTATGTATAAATACAAGGCCATTTTACATGATTTCAACTAGAAGATTTCAAGAAAGCTAAGAGATAAATTTTTTTCATGAGATCAAGTATTCATAGTCAAGAAGCAATCAAAAGTGAATTTTGGAGCAACATTACAAGTTCTTCAAGCTCATTTTGTGTCCAAGATCAAGCATTAGTGAAGGTTGATGATAGATGCCTATGGAGAATCATGAAGTATTCTAGGTGTTGGGAGATGCATAAGACATCCAACCAAGCCTAAGGACTTGTTTCCTAAGTGATACCATCTTCTATGATCATCCTATTTGTAGCCTACAAGAGGTATATTTAGATTTGTGGCTTATTAAGGGGATTAGACATCTTCTTTAGTGAGTCATTTGCATTGTTCATGTTACATTTAGGATTCTATTCTAACACAATTCGATAGAATTGCCTATAAATTTTCATAGATATTAGTCTTAGACATACTTAAGATTAGGATTGCACACACAATTAAATGTTTCAAATTTTCATTCATCATCAAAGGTTTAATTACCAGCAAGGGGTTTTAATAAGGAAAACCCCTATCCACCAACAAGTTACCAAATTTGTCTTGCAGATTATAGGAAGATTCAGATATGAAAATAGGAATTTTAAAGTCTAAAGGAGAAGAGTAGACTTGGAAGTTGCAGATAAAATTCAGATATTTCTGGAAGGACCTAGCAAGACACATTCACATTTAGTGGCGAATGAATCCCTATTAGGGATTGAAGGGTAGAAAATTTTATAGTGTATAAGCTTTTGTTTCAGGTTCAGAGATCCCCGAGCAAGCTCATGAGGACCCATTCACCTTTGGTGGTGAATGAGTCCCTGCTAGCAATTTAGAAAAGTTAGATTTGGTCAGGTGCATAGTATTATCTCCTTCTTGTTTTGATAAAAATGTTAGAGTTTTATTTTGTTTTGTGTTAGATTTATGCATTACATGTGTTAGACCTAGAATTAGCGTTTGCCTATTGGTTTAATCCATTCTCCTCAAGTTGTGATTTAGCTCACCACCCTGTCCTTGTATAAAAGAAAGAATTCAAGATCCCTCAATCTTGACTTAATTCCTCTCTTGGGTTGATAGTTATTTCAAGATTCTTGGATCTTATCTTTTGAATGAAACCCTAACTAGATAAAGGGGGTTCGAATTCATACTCCTCCCTTTCTCTATGTTTCAGTTACACCCCATGTATTATTATCTATTTACTATTACCTTGTTTGGTAAATTGCTTTAGTAAATGAGAATTTATTTATATATGAATCCTAATGGAAATATGATGAACGAATGTTTGTTTCAATTTAATTCTTTCTGATTTTTTATTTGAAATATATGTGTGCATATGAATGTTTTGATTTGGCTAACTAATGTTATGATTAACTAATTTGAATGTAGGAGCAGGTTCAAACCTCTATAAGAGAGGGGAAGTATCACTCAGGAGAAGAACTTGGTCTGGTAACCTTTAATTCAATGTTACTAAGAATTCACAATCATGCCCTAGTTGGTCTTAGTTAGGTTAAGTCAGTTTGGGTAAAGGGTAAGTGTTAGAATTGGCTATGGCAGCCACCCAAGATCTATGGACCAAATGGAAAGCACAAGAAAGAGAGAAAGATTATGACAAGAATAAATTGTATTCAATGTCATTAATATGATATGCTGATTATGATTGATTACAAATGAGAAAGACCCCTTGGTTATATAGCCAAGGTGAGAACATAAGAGGGCATAAGATTATGACAAGTGTCAGAATCTTATGACATGAGACAACTAGTAAGACTTATCACTCCACCAAAGATGGAGAGATAATCACATGATGTGTCCACAAAAGGTGGAAATGATGAGGTGATGAGATGTCAAGTCCACCAAAAGTGGAGATTCTCCAACAACCTCCTATGTGGTCCCTAAGTAAACTTAACTAAGGTGTAATTATGACCTAGGACAAGGTACAAGATATTTAATTACACCAACACCCCCCCTTAAGTGCAACTTAGGGAGTAGTGCACAAATGAAAACAATGCAAGATGGGTCCCGGCTACTAGGCCATGTTAGGTACCCATGTACAAACAATGCAATTAATGCAATCTCTCACAAACGAGGAAAGGGAGAAAACCTCATGGGACAAAACTCCCCCTCAAAAGAGAGATGAAATACAAAAAGTGAAATAGAAATGCTCTCAATGAAGAATGAGAAGGTAAAAACCCCATGTGAGGAAAAAGACCCCCCATAAGAGAGAAGTAGAAGAGAAGCAAGGTAGCCCCCCCTCAATGTTGAGTCTCCTGCAAGAATGGTAGAAGCTCGACATTGAATGCTGAAGATGATCCAATCTCGCGAACAACGTTCCTCCCCTTTAGAAGAAACAAAACCAAGGATGTATGCAGGATATCATGAAGATGGATGATGTGCGATGATGTCTCTTGAAGCATGCCCAAGTGTCTCCATGTCGATGCAGAAAGCTGAACCACTCCAATCAGGCGTTCTAGGCCACACTGCTGAAGAGGAAAACCCAACATCTGGTAGAGAAGAATGTAGAGCACTATCCAAAGACAAAGATATCCCCTCTGAAGACAAAGAAGCCTCCTCCAAATGCTGTCCAAAAGAATCCACACTCACGCCAAACTGTGAAGAATGATCATGTAGAGAATGAACAAGAGGGTCAAAGTGTTCCCTCACAACAACTGAAGAAGGTTCATCTTCATCAAAGAGAAGATGAATGCTATCAATGGTGTCCTCCAAATCTGCAAGATGAGATTCCACAAACAAGTCTGCAATACCTGTTAGGAAGTCATCCAAGGTAGCCATATCTGGAAGACAATCAGGATCCTGCTGCACTGAATCACTAGGAACCAAAACTGTAGGAACACAAGCATCATCAAGTACAACAGAAGATGGAGGAGATGAAATGCATGGCTCAAGGACTGGATCTGATGTGAGTATGCCCAAGTTCAAGAAGCCAAATGTCTCCTCAGAATCATAGTTGTGATCAACAGTCAAAGGAACATCGTCATCATCAGAAGCAAACTGTGCAAAGTAATACAACCGAGATGAATGATCAACCACCCCAGTAGCAATGACATCTCTAGTCTCCAAGTCACGAATGATAACTGAATCAGGAGTGAACTCCACAGTTCTCCCATCTCCACCATGTGTAATCTGATAAATGGAAAGTAGATTGTTCGTCAAATGAGGAACACACAAGACATCCTGAAAAGTGTTCTCCCCAATGCTAATAGATCCCTTCCCTATAACACTCATGTATGTATTGTTTCCCATCAAGATAGGAGACATAGAACAAGGTTGAAATGAAGAGAAGATAGTTTGTGAAGATGCCATATGATGTGACGCTCCTGAATCTAGAAGCCATCTTCCTGATCCTGGACTTGAATGAGCACAAAGAGCTTGTCCTTTATATCCTGATGTTTGACCTTTATCCTTTTTAGACTGTTTTGAAGTAGAAGGAGAAGAAGATTTAGACATTCTAGAAGGAAAATCAATGTGATTCTTTTTGAGAAGATTTTTCAACTCATCAATATCCTTCTTATAGCAATAATGTTCTTCATGTCCATCCTTCTTGCAATATGCACAAAAAGGCCTCTCCTTCTTAGATGATTCTCCTTTTGAAGAAGATTTTTTCTTTGATTGATCTGAATGTGGATTTACTTGATCTGAAATGTTGATTATTCTTTGCTTTCTTTGTTTCTTATCTGATTCTGATTCTTTCACCTGACTAACCAACAATGCCTGAGATTTAGAAGTCTTGATGAGACCCATTGAGATAAGCTTTTGTTGCTCATGTATCAACATCTCAGAAAATGTTGTAAATGAAGGTGTAGTGTATGCAGACCCCATAGTCAATCTATGAGTATGAAAGCTAGAAACAAAAGAAGCATAATCAGGACCAAGCTTGTTCATTGTATTGTACACCAACTGGATGTCCTTCTTATCAATTCCACATGCTTTACATTGCTCTTTTAGATCATTGACCTTAGTGATGTAGTCTTGGATGTTGTCAAAGTTCTTAGGATCAAGATTCATCAAATCATTATCAATTTGATAGCCTCTTACTTCATCTTTTATACCATACAATGTTTTCAATTTTTCCCAAGCTTCATGAGAATTTTTACATGATTCAATCTGAAACAACAAATCTTGAGAAACTAGTCTACGAAGACACCCAAGAGCTTTGGCATGTTTGATCATCCATTTTAACTTTTTCTCATCATCTGTAGGTTCAGGTACCTTATTTTCAACATATAGAGAGTGACCTTCTGTCATTAGTATATTCCATGCATTTTTCTGCCATGTTGAATAATTATATGATGTGAGCAAAGGAACCTTAGAATGATCCATGAGAATGAAAGAGCAAAGCAAACAGATCAAAGACAATGCACCAAGAGACCCCCCCCAAATCACTCAATCAAGAAACCCCCCAAGCAATATCTGATTTGGCACTTTATATTTAGTGTGTTTACAGTTGCTAGATGCCAAAAACAGCAAGCTAGACTTGATCTTAGTGCTTACAAATGCCAAAATAGGCCATAGTATCAAATACAATTTTTGGTACAAGATGAGATCAATCTGATCATACCACTGAGAAGTACAGAAAAAATCATGCACTTTCAAAAAAAATTTCACTAAAAAATGTTACTGTAGGAGCAAGTTATGAGCTCCCAAAGTTCTCAAAATGAGGACGAAGCAGCAACACCTGTGAGAATCTGAAATTTCTGGAAAAACCAGGCACCAAAACCAAATACTGATTGCACCAATGTGTAGAGCACGAAATTCTAGCCCAAATAAAAAAAAATTGCTCGAAAAAAGGAGTCAAAATGAGTGAGATATTGAGCTTCACAGATTGACTGTAAAAACTAAAACTCAAATGGTGAAGGGGTCAAAATATTCACAAACATGCTGACATCATCAATGACTGCTGCTGACATGTGTGATATAAGAGCTTAAATTTGACGGCCTCCTGCACGTCACGGTTCGGCCCTGGTCCGCTGGTTGCAGAGAATATGCTGCGGAATATTCGTTTCGCGGAATCTTTGCCGGAATCTTCGATGCCTTCAGAATATTCTTCAAGCATCTACCGCTGGTGATTATTGTCGGTAGAATCTTCGGCTCAGTCGGAATATTCCTCACATAGCCGTCACCGGAACCTTCAGAAAATTGCCAGATTTGTGTTTGAACTAACCGCCGGTATTGTGATTTGACCGCCCATTTTTTTTGTTGAAGCCGCCGCCTGTCGGAGATAGAAAGTGGGGGGCGGGGGCCACGGCCTATGGCCACATGGCGCCCGTGGAGGCAACCCGTGGGTACTGCGGGTACCGGGTACCCTCTGCGGTACCAGTCTGCAACCCGCAGACTCAAAAAAACACTTTTGTATTTTTTTTTTTTGAATTTTTAATACAAATTTTACAATAGAATAAAAATGCCGACCACAATAATTTTTTTTAAGAAAAATATTTATCAGAAATAAAATATTATTTTTCTGGGATCGTACCGTCGACAATGATGGCGACCTGGGGCCGTACGGCTCTCGGGAAAAAAATTTTGCTTCACCGGATGACTTGCTCCAAAATGAACGAATTGACAGTCGATCTTAGGGTTTTTGGCCCTTCTGGACGCGATGGCAAGGTCGGATTTGACCCAAAATGTTCCAAAATTGCAGCTACCTTTTGGATCTGGCAACCACGCTTCAGCTTCAAACCCTCATAGATTTGGCCTCGTAGCTCCGATTTGGACAAAACAAAAGGCAAAATCGACTATCTCGAACCTTCCGGACACAATGGTGAGCTCAGATTTGCACCAGCAAGCTTGGATTTGAACCTGCAACAAAGAGCCACGAACGGAACCTCCTCAGATCTGGAATCTCTCTTCAGAAAATGACTCTCCAATGGCTCCAAACACGCTCTGATACCATGTTAGAATTGGCTATGGCAGCCACCCAAGATCTATGGACCAAATGGAAAGCACAAGAAAGAGAGAAAGATTATGACAAGAATAAATTGTATTCAATGTCATTAATATGATATGCTGATTATGATTGATTACAAATGAGAAAGACCCCTTGGTTATATAGCCAAGGTGAGAACATAAGAGGGCATAAGATTATGACAAGTGTCAGAATCTTATGACATGAGACAACTAGTAAGACTTATCACTCCACCAAAGATGGAGAGATAATCACATGATGTGTCCACAAAAGGTGGAAATGATGAGGTGATGAGATGTCAAGTCCACCAAAAGTGGAAATTCTCCAACAACCTCCTATGTGGTCCCTAAGTAAACTTAACTAAGGTGTAATTATGACCTAGGACAAGGTACAAGATATTTAATTACACCAACAGTAAGAGATCTTCAGTTTTGATTGTGAATGTTTATATTGGTTTGTAAGCTTACTTTATGAATTTTTGGAATGGGGAGTGTGATGAAGTCGTGATGTTAATTAGAAGTCCTTCCTTGTGTGTTTATTGTTATATCGATGAATATATGCATAAAATGTATATGTATGTATGTATACGTGTCCATGATAAACTCATACATATGAGTGAATACGTACATGAGTATACATAGGTAGATGCACCTACACATGCTCAAGGACGTATTACCCATATGCATGGGAATACCGATTGGACTAAGGTGACATATGTAAAGATATGTATATTCTGTGTATATATTTTGATTGATGGTTATGAGTATGAGTGTTTTTATAAAGATATTAAAGTAATATTATGTATATGTATATATGGTATATATATATTGATATATATGTATAAAGTAATATAATTACATATATATTAATATATGTTTATATATATACACAATGTTATTCTTTATAAATTTATATATGTTTGATAATCAATAATGAATATATTTGTTAAGCCTTATGAAATAATTATATATTAATATATATATCATGAAGGATATATATAAATATATATACATATTATATATATAGTATATATATAAGTAAAAGTCATTTGAGATAATTGTAAATCACAATATATAGCACTATTAGTAATTCTCAATAATAGTGAAGCACTTAAATGAATATAGGCACATATGTTTATACATGGTGTAGCCTTAGAAAGCATAGTAAGATAGTGTATAAAGCAATAATAGACCAAGTCAATAGAGTTTAAGAGGCACGTATGAGATTATAAGCTGTTGTGTATACATTGCAATGAGAGGTAAATGTATTTTGAAGAAATAAGGAAACAATCTACCTGCCCTATTCTTATGCAGTTCCAACTTATGAAATGTGGCACCAATATAGAAGTAGATGGAATGCATAAGAAGTCTATAAGCTACACATAAGTCTAATAATGCAATATCTTAGCCTTGAGACTCGATCAAAAGTAAACTTGGCAACACTTTGTGAAGGAATTCGATTTAGGAAACTTAATTTTGATCTTGTTGTTCATTTCACTCAGTAAAAAGAGTCTTGTTGGCCCTTATAACAAGTTGAATCAACCATTTAAATGGAGGGGAATGTTATGTGTTGGAAACCTGTAAGTTAGCTTGTTGAGTCGTTGCATTAGGATAGAAAGGTGATAGAAATATTAACTTGTTTGTAGCCTTTGGTTGCTCACAATTTAGTATAAATAGAGCTGCTCATTCTACCAATTACTACACTTTTCCAATTCGATTACCTTGTGTTATTCTGTTGCCATTTCAATGCAAAGTAAGTTGATATTTTATGAGTTAGACAATTATTTTTGTTGATTTACATTGATTTTTTTGAGAGATTTACTAAGAAGCTAGTAGATGAATTTGGGTTGTTCTTGAGGAAGTAGCAAGCAAGCTTGAGACATTATGCTAGGAGGGAACATTATTCGGTTGGAGCTTTAAACATGCATGCTGATTTCTAGTCCTTTATATGTTGGATAGATTGTCTTTTATGTGTGTTATGAAGATTTCATGTCTTTCGAATGTTTCTTGGTTGTTTATTGTATTGGGAAACCTTTCTTTTGGGTTTATACATATATAGATATTTATACTATACTAGTTTTTACATGATTGTATACTATTTATACTATATCTAGAATGTCGGTACTATATGTAGTATCACAACACTCTAGGTGCATAGCAGAAGATAGAGTTGTTTTGAGATTCTTGTAGCAATTTCATTTAGATATAAGGTAATGGGAATGTTATTCCTTGGGTTAGGATAATCCACAAGAAAGGGGATAACCTTAGAATAGAATACTAATGGTCAATACAAATCAAGCAATTAAATGTGGTGAATAGATGACCTCACTCGAAATTACTAGGTGATGAACTTTTGCCAAAGTAGTGTAGGTAGCCACTGTCTACACTATCAGTTCACTATGTGATCCAATTTACATTCTTGGCTGAGGTAATCATACATGAGGTAGTAGACATTATAGTAGCTCTAGATATGTAGGACACATCACTATGCTTAGAAAGGGCTATTTGAAAACCAATCTCTTCATCAAAGGGAGGGCCATCTTACCAAGTTTAGTAGATGTGAGGGGGACCACAATTAGTCAGTGGTTGGAAAAAAAGTGTATGAGTGATACTTCTCCTCATGTGGTTAGAATCCAAGATTTAGGAGAAAGACATTCTGGACCATTTGTATTTCTAGTTCATGTAAGCTTGTTGAATCTATGTATATAATCATGTGTCCATCTATATGGAAATTGTAAATGTGAAACATTATCTTCAATATATTTATGTAACGTGAAATCATACTTATATTATTGAAATACTTCTTTGATTATGCAATGGAAAAGTTTAGAAAGATTATGTTTCCAAATGGTGCATTTATTATTGAATAGAAAAGGAAATTTTTATTCTTCATTATGTATTAGATGCATAAACAATTTACTTGTGGGTAAAACTTAGTAAAATTACTAGGTAGAACAATGGACATGTTACAAATCCAAATTGTAGGCCTGAATCTCAATGAAGTGCTTCCTTGTGACAACGTAGGCCTCATAAAGGCCAAAAAGAAGGTAGTATACACTGACTACCTGAAGTTCAAAAAATATTTGAAAAAGCGATAAGTGGAAATGGTAGATGTGAAGGCCATAGTTGATAGGAAACAAGTGGAGATTAGAGAAAAACATATAGATATTTCCCGTTTGAGGCAAGCACAAGATCATTGAAGTGAAGTAGCTATGCCACTTGAGATTTTTCAAACATATAAGGATCAACTCTTAGCCGAGGTAGAAAGTATGTTACTCAAGGTCTAGACTGAACACAGAGTAGGAGAAGATTTAAAGACCCAAATATAAGAAGCTACAAAGGAAAGGTAGTGAAAGAAAAAGGAGTTTACTGACATATCAAGCCAAAAAAATCATAAATGTGAAGAACTGCAAAAGGAGCTATAGGAAATGCAAAGAAATTGGTCCAAAGCCTTGGACCAAAAAATGCAGTTGTGTGAGTAGTTTGAGAAAGAGAAGAATGAGATACAAGGAGAATTGGCCACCATTTGATCCCAAGTTACAAATAAAAGAATCACCTAAGAAACAACAAAGAAACAACTCAAATAGAGACTGGGAGAATTACAATTTAAGATACAACAAGATTTATCCACTATTTCAAATCTCTAGGAATAGGGCCAAAGGGATCTCCAACAATGAGAAAGCCGATTCTACGAGGAAATCTGAAGGGTCCAAATGAAAATTGACATGGATAAGCGAGAGAATTTTTTTTAAGTCCAGTGTGAAGGCTCGTAACGAAGAGGTAGAATGGTTGTGTTATGAACTTTTAGGAACCCTAAAAATAATTGATCAATTGAGGGAGGACACAAAGACTAAAGATTCATAGTTTCATCAAGAACTGGCCATGGGATGAAGGTTTGAATTGTTCCCTGTACTATAGAGATTAGTTTCCTCCTTTTGGGAAAAAAATAAAAGTCACAATGGCATCCCTAAAACCATCTCTGAGGTTCATGGCTGATGCATAAGATCTAAATGGAAAGGTTGGTCTGAAATTCATCTAAATTCTACATATGGTCACTCCTTGTTCTATGGAATTGGGAATTTTAATAGTCAAGCTTTATAAAGTTATCGAGGAGACTCTGAAATTTTTTAGGATTCTAGACTGAAGAGTAGATACCAAGAAGGAAAATGAATTCATTTTTTGCAACTAGGCCACCCAAAGGAGCATGAACTACCAGATTGTACTAACCAACAAAGTTAACAAGATGAGAGAAGATTTCAAATATTTATTCCAGTTGGGATTGCCTTCTCCATCCTTCTTGATGGAGCAGTATTAATAGAGGAACATATCAAGAAAGAATTAGGGGATAGGCAATAGAATCAGTCGGTACTTCAGAAATTGAGCTTATCACCGAGTGTAAAAGAAATTGAAGAGATACTCCTTCCCCTTGCTCAATTCTACTTTCATATTGGAGCAACACATGCAAGATTAGGAGAGGTATCCTTTAAGGAGATACTCAACTTGGACCAAGCTTCTAAAATATTGCACGTACTAGCTCCACCATTTGACAAAAATTGGGAATATTTATATTCTACATTCCTTAGGATCTGAGGATCACATGCCTCTTTTTCTCCTTTTCTTTGTTATTCATTTATATAGGTTCATGCCTTCACAAGTGCAGGCCTCCTATGAGTCACTAAAAAATGTAGAGCTATTTTTTTCCTTGCTATTTTGACCCTAATGTTTTCTTGATTTTACCATATTTTGGTTGTTGGTGTTCACCCAGCCATGTGTCATGCTAGTGCATCTTTTGGAGGTTACAGGGTTCCCCTTTTGTCAAAAAGCGTACAATGGTGATACATAGTGGCTGCACAACTTTTTTAAATATCACAATGAAATCGGGCTAAGAGTAGGACATGTGGTCACCCTGTGGGGTTTTTTCCACAAGAAGCTTGAGACAAGTTTGAAGAATGCTTGACATCATGCCACATGGCCCAATTTTTTTCTGGCATGTTTCTTCACTGTTTAGAGTGGTATTTTTGAGGATTTTTCTGAGTGTTGAGGTTGTTTTTGTTCCATCACAATCTCAAAGGCCAACATCCATTCGATGACGCCATTGCTACCCTTAGACAATCAGATCATATCATATTTTTATCTGATAATTTACTCTTCTAACATGAGTAATATTATCGTGACTCCTGTGGTATCTAGCTCACAAGTTGTTATGTTGATTGTCATTAATGAAGTCTAGCTTAGTTTTTATTACTCAAGCTTTCATAATCTCTTCCAATCTTTGATAAGATTTTGAGGAAACATTTAGTTTCTATCTATCAGGGTTTTAATTAGGGCAACGAAGAGTGCTTTATGCTTGTTTCTTTTGTTATTCTATAAAAGGAAATTTCTGAGCCTCTCCTAGGGTGGAAGATTTCTTACACTATTACATTTCCCTTTATTAATTTTGTAATCAATCTTGAAGATAACTATCTGGATCAGTTATTCGACCTTAGCATATTTTGTATTATTTTCCATATCAAGTAATAGAAGGAAGATGTATTAGACTATGCCTATATGACCTTTATCTTACATTTTATTCTCTATTAATAAATATTAATGCTCTGTGTCATCTTTACCTTTTGAATATAGTCTTGATAATTGGTTCTTATTTTTAGCTTTTATGTTTCTCTAACTTAGACCTACATTGAATTGTATCATGTTTGAAACTCTTTCATTTCCTATTAAAGATATGTTAGATCTCATACTATGTTGTTGGGGTGAAATAGTTCTATAAGGGTTTGAATCATCACATCCAATCTTGGATCCATCATATATTTTTTGAATCTTAATGGGTGCTTCCCTTGAAGGATTTAAATGAATTATCTATGCTCATATAGGCCTTATTTGTTTGTTCTCCTTTGAACAATGAAGGTTATGTGGCATTATGTGTTCATTTTATTAGAATTGAAAACCTGTTAGGGTTTTGAAATGTTGTAAAAAATTTTTGGTGCATCGCCTTAGTTAAGTTTTATTTCTTTATTTCATTCTCCCTTTTTGCAAATAGAGAGGAAGAGTCAGCTTCTTTTAAAATATCATAGGTCATTTAGTGAAGCACAAATAGGTCCCCCATTCACTGAATTTCCCATAAGGCTCTTTAGAGAGGTGCAATATTTTATTATCAACAGATCCCATGGAAAACCAAGAAAGGCACAAAAATAAACACGAATGCAGTAGCAACAGAAGATACAACATCATACAATGTCAAAATTAATGCATCTAACTTGTCAAGGGATCACTTCCCATAATAGAAAGAGATATAAGAAAGGGTGGCTCACTGCCAAATATGAACTGCTAACAATGCATTTGACCTATGTTGAAGATATAGTTTTGTTGAAGATAAGAATACTAATGTAACCCACTTCATTCTTCACCTTAGGAACAATCATAGTTCTCTTCTCTGAATCTTGCAAAAAATTATTTTGCATCTCTACGTGTCATTTCACACACTTGCACAATGAATTAACCTTATACATATACCATAATCAAACCAAAACATAAATTAGGTCAACCTAATTGATGTACCATGCAACACTTCATCTTATCGTCTCAAAAATCAATCATACATGCCTTGCAAAGGGAACCAAAGCATATAATACATTAACATAGGTCAGCATGAACTATAATTATCCCCATAATTTTTCTCCATACTTTAGTCATCTCTGCACAACTTAAAATACTTAGGTTGACACCATAGATGAAGTAACAATAGAATGAACCATCTGTTTCACTCACAACTTGACACATGAACAACAAAAACACTTGCCACTCAGAGAAGAAACACTATAGGAATCCTCAAAAACTTCTATAAATCAACATACCAAAATGTTCATCGACAGTGGAATGTAGAGAATTCCAATCATACACTTTGTCATAGTTAAACTGGCATATCTAGAATGATACTCAATCACTATTATCTTCAATTGTGAAAGACATTAGATCATGAAACTTTGGACTTAGAGTCTTCCAACAAACACAATCATTACCTCAAAATTTCATAACAAAATTCTTCATGGTAGAGCAATGAAGACCAAAAGAATGGTTCTATAAATACTGGAACTACATTTCAGACTTAGGTAATTATCCAATCATCCGATTTTCACTGAACCAACACTTCTACATCTTTACCATGTATTTCCATCAATAATGGATTGCCATCAATGAGAGCACCATATATTGTCATATGTTGATCATGCTCCATTAATATCTCCATTCAACTCATGTTGCCATAACACGATCTTCAATGAAAAAATTCCAACAATCTCTCCAACAATTTATGTTTCCAATAGATCCCGCCTACTAGTAGTTGCTTTATTTGCAACAAATTGTTGTCCTAAAGTTGATGGTTCATTTTGAACTATTAGAGGTTACACAAACTCTCCATTTTGACATGCATTTTAATTATGTGGCTGATTGCATGGGTAACACCAATCATGTTCTCGAGCTAAGTTATTCTAAACTACAACAAGAGCCTTTGAAGTGTTAGTAGTGGATGGATTTATACTATTCAAGGGATTAGCATAATTTTATTGATTTTTCCCTTGATATAGCTATCTGTTTTGTTGACAATTTTAATTTTGGGACTTGTAAGGTTTTCTATTTTGAGCTTGTTGCTTATTTATTATCACCAGCTCATTACCAAAATTTTATAATAAGGCTTTGACTTCATGTAATTCATTTGAAGGTGTGGTAGAAATAGATGGATGACTAGTAGATGCAATGGGAATAGGAGCCAATGTGGGTTGTTGAGGAAGATCTATGAATAGAGGCATTGACAGTCTTGGAGCTATTTTCCCAGCTTGTATTAGATAATTCTATTCCTTGATGGCAATGCCATATGTATTTGGTAGAATCACCCCACCCATAGAATATATCATAATAGCCACATCACTGTTCAGAGCCCTTAAATAGTACATGAAGGCATGATTGGGAGAAGGCTTCTCCAAGGCATAAATTCTATCCCAAGTCTTATGAAATTTTAAGTTGAAATCTCCCATGAATTCATGGGATGCCCTCTTAATTGTTGTTAATTGCCCCACCAAGTTATGATGAATCTTATCCTCAAATTATTCATATAACCTTTCACCTTACTCATCCCAGTTGTGAATGGAGTTAGGCTACAAACCTTTGTACCATTGTAATGCTTTTCCTTTCAAGGATGTGGCTAGGATTCTAACAACCATGTTATCTTTTGTGATATTATGCATAGAGCATATATTGGCCACATCTTGAATGTGTTCTATTGGAATAGTGGTTGTCTCACCAGTGTAAAAGGAATACTTTTTAAAACATTCACTGGTATATCAGCCCTTTGGGCTAACACAAGAGGGCTACCACCATTAAAAGTGACAAATGTTTGATTTCTAGGGACAACCATATGAAATAAGGGTCTATTTATCTAGTTGGTAAGAGTCCTAGGTTGATGAAATCTACTAAATGAAGATGTGGACTGAGCTCTAAGAGATGGAGTTACAAAACCCCTACCTCTCCTTATTCGTGATAAAGAATGCCTATTTTTTTCTTATAGAAGTAGAAAACTATAGCTCAATGTATTAAAATTGCCTCTAGAAGATGCCCTTGTTTGAATTTTGGGTATGAATTTGTAGGTCTAATCTAGAACCAAGTTTATTGACTTGCTACAAAGTCACCAAATTTGATTGTAGAGTAACCAGGTACAATGTTAAATGCCTCTTCAAGGTTGAAAATATTGATATAAACACCTTTCTCAACAAAATGAAATAAATTCCATGAAACTAGTCCCACCCAATATGCCAAAAGTAGGTGTCACATGAAATTTCACACTGTTGAACATAGGCTTAGCATTCAAAAGACACAATGGAAATGACCTCAAGGTCTGGGAAATTTCAGTCGAGGTTAAATCTTCAAACAAGATTGACTTCCTCTCAAAACTAGATGCAACAATATTGATGCAACCCAAGACTAGATAACTCTACTCTAATCCTAATCTATTAATCTATAGAAGGAAAAAGGAGAAGATGATGCTAAAAATTAGAAAAATAATGATGCACCAAGATTGAATTTGTTTCTTCCTACCTATGAATGCACATAGTATTAACAAAATCCAGTAAAGAAGCTTATATAGTCCCCCATTTCATCAATTTTATAAGAAAGCATGAACGTTGTGGTTTAAAAGATCAAAAGGGGTAGAGATTTCCCAAAATCAACACTGATAACAAGTTAACACAATCATATAGTCTACAAAATTTATAAGATTTCATGCATGCATAGAGGCATCAAATGTTACACAAGACACAAGCGTTGAGAAGAGGTAAAAATAGTGATTTTATTAAGATAAAGGCATGAAAGCCAATTTTATAGTTGTAGAATGCAAAAAATAGCATAAGTCTACTAAAGAAAATCCAAGGAAGAACCCTTACAATGAGCACAAAAGTACCTTATATCATCTGTAGGTTATAGAGAGATAGGGCATTTGACTAGGTAGGAAACCCTAACCAAAATCATTACAAATTAGGTGCAAACATGCGTCCATCCAAATCCCAAGCAAAAATCTTACCATAATGACCTTGACATCATAGCCATGCTTCCACAATGATGAATCCATGAATGATGAATCCATGAATCAAAATCCCATAAAATCTGTAGTAGAAACATAAAGTTAGGGATGTCCCTTTGACAAAAAGTGGTATGTAAATAATAAATGAAGCATGGGAGCCATTTTTTTCAATTGTAGCTAGTAAAAAATCCATTTGAAATCATTTGTGAAGCTCAAAGAATCATATGTGGTAGTTAGGTAACTTGATGCAACATTAATGGTGATTTCTAGGTCAAAACATGAAAATCCATTGAATGGCAGGAGTGGGGAACACGAAACAGATTTGGACTTTGTCCAAATGTATAGAGGGAACTCAAAATATTGAAAGGAAAAAATTTCCTTTGGGGAATCAAAACCTCGATAGGACATTTTGGAGGAAAAATATCCTTGGTGGAATCAAAACCTTGACAGGACATTTTGGAGAAAAAATGTACTTGGGGGAATCAAAACCATGACAAGACATTTTGGAGGAAAAAGGGGAAGGGGAATCAGGAACGGCTTTGGAAACATTGTCCAAATGTTTGGAGGGAACTTGAAAGGCCAAAATATCCTTAAGGAAATCAAAACCCCAATAGGACATTTTGGAGGAAAAATATTTAGAGGGAACTAAAAAACCTCGATAAGACATTTTGGAGGAAAAATGTCCTTGGGGGAATCAAAACTCTGATAGGACATTTTGGAGGAAAAATATCCTTGGAAGAATCAAAGCCTCGATAGGACATTTTGGAGGAAAAATGTCGTTGGAGGAATCAAAACCCTGATAGGATATTTTGGAGGAAAATTATCCTTGGGGAAATCAAAACCTTGAGAGGACATTTTGAAGGAAAATAATCCTTAGGGAAATCAAAACCTTGATAGGACATTTTGGAGGAAAAAATGTCCTTGGGGGAATCAAAACCCTGATAGGACATTTTGGAGGAAAAATGTCCTTTGAGGAATCAAAACTGATAAGACATTTTTGAGGAAAAGGGGAAGGGGAACCAGGAACAGATTTGGAGGTACCGAAAATCTCGAAAGGACAAAATGTTCTTAGGGGAATCAAAACCTCGACATGACATTTTGGAGGAAAAATGTTTGGAGGGAACTAAAAACCTTGACAAGACATTTTGGAGGAAAAATGTCCTTGGGGGAATCAAAGCCCCAATAGGACATTTTGAAGGAAAAATGCCAAAGGATAGCCGCCCTTGAGATTTTCAACTAGGTATTTGACTGAAGCTTAGCAAAAGGATAAAAAAAATACCAGAGGGATACTTGAGCATGATAAACCCATTAACATTTCTTAGATTGGTTATAATTGATCCGAGAAATGCAATGGGAGGCACAAAGTAACAACATTAGTGTGATAGGACTCTCAGCCCTACCAAATTTGTAGGAGAATGGTTTAACACTCCATACAATGTCCTTACATGAAATTGGTCATTAAGCTTAACAACAACTAGGAGAAAATCAAAGATGTGAAGGTCTAAGAGAATATTTGTTGCAAAAGAAACTATAACTAACGTTTAAGAATAAAGACTCTCATACCAAAGGTGACATCCATAAAGAATTGATAATATTTTTTAAAAATATAAGCCCATATGTTTCTAAACCTACTCTAGTCAATTTCTACTTTTAATTGGCATTTAAAAGCCTTTTTTCAAAGTTTTAGTAAGCTATTTTAACTCGGCTAGGCTGACTTACCATATTAATATATATAGTAAAGTGAGAGCCAAATAGATCCCTCGATTACCCTATATAAAAGAAACAAGAAAGTGGGGGAAAATGATTCTGAATAGGTAGTTGTAGCAATTGGAAATTGTGAAGTGTAGCAGACTTTAGGCCTGTCGTAATCGTTTAAACGCATGCGTTCGACCAAAAGATCCCATACCTTCTCTATGGAAAGAGAAAAACAAACATCCGAAATCCTTCGTCGTAATTTCCAACTCCACAAGCTGCCGAGCGAGCAGAACAAGTTTAGGTAAAAGTGGTTAGCGAAAATTTAAAATAAAGCTAACATAACACAGATATGGAATTTTAAATGAAGTCGACAATGGAAGTAGAGGAATTTGTTCCTATGAAGGGTTCATTCTTTTTGTATAGCAGTAACGATAGATTTTGAGGAAAGATTTCATCTGAAAAAGATGTGGCACAGTTCGCCTGCACCCAGATACGAAGAATCACATATGGGATGGCACTCTCCTGCCCTCTATATCTTCATTGGACTGGCCACTATGCTGGGCCTTCTGGCCTTTGTCTTGCTCTTTCTTGTCTGCACTTGTAGGATTGCTAGTACCAATCTAAGAGGAACTCCCTTCCAGGGGAGGCTTGAATCTATGGAGCCTGACCCACTTATGACTGAGATCATATGTTTAGATAATGAAAAAGCCCTGGTGATCATGCCTGGTGAACAGAAACCTACTTTTCTGGCCACACAACTGCCCTCTGTGTGTGATAGTACTGATACTTGTGAAGAGAAAGAAGTGCAATAGTTTTTCTTTCATGGGAAAGGACTGTAACAGAAAAGTGACTCTTGATATGGAGCAAAATTCCATTCAATGTATACGCCACTGTACATGTTTCTTGTAAATTATAGAGAGATTCTTGAGTCCTTGGACGATACAGCTTCTGGTTTATCATGGGATGGCCTTAATAAATTGTTTTGTTCATTGTTTTAGATGTTGGGAATCAGAGCATTGATGGAAGGGAACATCAGTTATGAAGGTCAAGATGGAATGGTCGTTCTCTACTGTTCTTATTTTTATTTCTGAATGTGTGCTTTCATCAGTGTGTTGGAGCATTTGGAGGACACTACGTGTGTGCTTTTTGGTTTTTTAAGATTGTAAGATTCTTTGTGGATGTTGAGTATTTTTAGCATAGGCAAGTAAAGATTTGATCTTTGGTAAAGTAAAAATGAAAATTTAGTCAAAGTTTGGATACTATTAGTATTATTATTTAGAATGGTATTCTTAATTTTTCATATATAATTTAAGTGGGGTGAATATTATGTGATTGTTACTCCCCTTTCTCCTTCTTATATTAATAAAAATGAAAATTTTATTATATCAAGGAAGTTATCACATCAAAGGGTATGTTGTATGGGATATTTGTTATTATAGCATATGAAGTTTGACTCGAACTAAAGGGAAAATAATTTTCTTTGAGATAAATTCCATATATTACATTAGGAGAAATCATTGATGATTTCATTTAAGTAAACTTACTGTTAAGGTTTTATGCTTGTTATCATTTTCTAAAGTTTTGATTTTAAACAAAAGTGATATTAATTGAGGTTAATATGCTTAAGGAAAGTAAACTAGTAAAAATAATTGAGAAAAAAAGAAGTAACTTTTTTATAATAAGAGTGGAAAATGTAAAGAATAAGGAACTTGGAATATAAATTTAAACGTTCTTGCTTGGGACCCTAATGCAATGCAATGACATCAATGTGATGCTCTATCATTTTGTAGGAATAGAAAATCCATAACACACCATGACTCCAAATGATATAAGTAATATGACTAAATCTACTAAAACCAATATTATTTTTGAAAAAATGAAATAAAATAAGAGTAAATGAATGGTGTTTAGAAATATTTCATGAAATGTAACAATTTCACCTCCAAAAAACCTATAATAATAAATAAGAAATAATTTTTTCTTTTCTTTTGTTAGTGGCTTGTCTCAATCAAACCTCATATAGGTCTTCCATCCTCCACAAAATCCCTTTTTAATAGATTTTTGAATGAAAATGATAAAATATTACGAAAAGGAAATGCTAAATAATAATAGTAGAATCTAGATTGAATGGAATCCTAAATACAAGCATTGTTAGCACATATGAATAAAAAAATAAAATAAAAGAGGTGAGCCAGAACAATAAAACAAGAATAATATCACCTCTAGAGCTTGAAACCACAAAGAAAGATATTAATAGTTGTTGTAAATTGTTGACACTATTCCATGCATATGATATCACAATGAAAAATGTTGTTTACATGCACAATAGACTAGTAAAAGATTTAAAAAATGATCTTGTAGTCTATTGGTTTTTCTTGAGAGGGAGATGAATCTTTTTTCACAATTTTCCTTCTAAGTCAAGAATGATAAATCTTATTTTTCCAAATTGGAAAGAATAGATGGAAACATGTATTGAACAACTGCTTGTTAGCAAGATAAGTGGGGAGTGAATGAAATGAGTTTTCAGCCCCAAGTGTTATTTTTATATCCTAGAATTTGAAATAGAAAAAGGATCATGTTAAATAATTAATTATGGAATTTCTTATGTTATTCATATGTGATAGATTATATCAATCATATAAGACATTAGAATCATACGATATGCACAAAAATTTGTATATTGATATCATTAGTCTTTTAATATATTGTATTCTTCATATGTATCCTTTTATATATATTTGGTATTATATCATTCTATCTTTTCATACAATTATCTATCTGCCACATTATTTTCATATATTATGCATGAGTTATCATGTTGGGATGTGTCCTTTATAAAATACATTCCTACCTTGAGGTATCTTTTTAGCCTTGATCTTTGCATTCCTTCTGTAGTGTTTTTTTGTAGGATTTTCTCTATGATATCTCTATTCTAGGTCCCTATTTTGCCATTTACCCTGCCAACATCATCCCCTTTCAAAACTATAAATTTTTACTAAAGAAATGTAGAATGAATTAGTTTGTTGGGACAATGTTCTTATATAGCACAGGTTTGGGTGGGTGAAAGTATTGTCCCACTATATTTTTTATTTTTGGAGAAGATGGTTCTGTGCGTTTATCTGCTTCAACATATTTTCTGCTTCTAGCAATGTAATAGGAACTTAAAATTGTTCGGAAATTTTTTTAGTGTCTTGTATGAGGTTGATGACATGTTCCAAGTGCATCTCACTACCCTCACTACATTCTTTAGTTGTTTAAACTATTATTTAAGCTACTCTCAAGTTGTTCCTACACCTAGTGTAACTGGATATGAATTGCTTCCAATTGTTCTGTTATCTTCCCATCAATATCCTATAGATAATCATATGTGGTTTCAACTTGAATAATATATTATTCAATTTTGTCCATTTTCTCTTCAAGATTCTTAGTGAGGTTATGTCATTGAAGAAAAAATTTATAGAGGGAATTAATGTCACTTTTAGATTCAAGATGTTTTTATTGGATTTTAGTATAGTACGAGAAGTGGAAAATGTGTTCCTCTCCTCGTCCGTTTTAGCTTTATTTAGTTCTATACTGATTGTTTGTTAGAGGGACGTTTTTTTTCATATCTTGTATTAGCCCATCTATAAAAAAATATTTTTCCCCCAATGATTGAGATGAGTCACCTTGTGCATGGGGAAACATAGGTTGTGTTGGGACCTTCAAAATTTGGCTAAATTTTTGAGGGCCCGTGTAAAATTTTGCCTAATACACTCAAAAGTACCTTGCAGAATAAGCCTAAGTAGCTCACTTTGGGAACTTATAATTTGACACCTACGAATTGTCATGAAAAGTCACTTTGGGGAAGTTTTGAGCACCTATCAGAGATGGTGTGTGACCATTTGCAACTTCCTTAGATCAGTTTTGGTGAGTTTTTGAAGTCTTGGTTTCAAGGTCCAGAAGTTGGTTTGTTGTTTACACATGTTGCACCTTTTTGAGTAGGCCATCTTTGTGATATTATATTTTTGTGCCTACTCAGTATTAAGCCCAAATGATATTTTTCCATGATTCTCTACATCTTTATGAAGCCCCATGTCAATTGGCATAGCCTCATGAATCCATTTGCAAAAAGTTCAAATTTGCAAACTGGACAGTGTAAAATCTACTAAAGTAGCCATGCATATTGAATTGTATTTCATGGCCTATCAACCTGCATGCTGAGGTGAATGTTCTCCATGATTCTCTATATTTTTATCTGCCATTTGGCAAGTTTGTCACCCCCTAGCTCCTCATTTGCTATTTTTTCAAAGCCCATTCCAAATGAACTTTTTCAAGGTTTCAGAATCAACATTTTCAAATTTTCAGAGAAGGAAACTATGGCATTTAATATCTTGCACTTTAGGAAGAATTTTGTCATTCCATTTATTGCATTGAATTTTTGGTGCAAATGGTAACATGTATGCTCAGTTACACACCTCCTGGATGAGTTTTGATGGGTTAACTAATCATTTTCTGACTGCAACATGGCTAAAAATTATGTCCCAAATAGTTTCAAATGTTCAAATTCCAAGGACAACCCATTTCTTATTTTGGTCTAAAAACTCTACAGCTCCATTTTTGTCAAAAATGGAGGCCATTTGATGCATTATTTTAATGCACTTTTGGTGTAGCAAACATGTCCCAAGGGCTAGATTACAAAGTACCTAATTTTTTATGGCTGGGTGAAGTTTGAGGAAATGGGTTTTCTCTAAATAATTGATTATGGCTACAGACAAGAAATAATCGGCTCAGGTGTCCCAATTTTCCCGCAATGAATTTTCTCCAAATGGGTCGCAGGTGTAATTAAATTTCACAATTTTTCTAAGGTTTCAAATGTTCATATTTTAAATATTTTAAATATTATGCAAATGAAAAAGGGAATCTAGGGAAAACATACATGCAATTTCAAATGTTTTTAATCATAAGCAAGTTTAATTCTTGCTTTTGATTGGTTGAGACACGACTTTCACTGTGCACAGAAAAACTCATCACCCATCGCAGTTTTGAATGAGATTAGAGGAGGAAATCAACAATGCCTTGGTTTGAGTGATGAGTCTTCATTTGGGTAGATTGAGTTAAAGCTTTGAGGTAGAGGATGGGATTTAATAATTTTTAAAAAGCGGCAGCGAGTTCTCCATTCATGACAGTTTATCGCTCATCTTCATTGTGAATGGGGGAATAAAAATCAAAGTAGCGATGCCTGAGTTTGAGCAGTGATCCTTCATTGGAAATTTTCAAATGTTCATTGTACAAAAGGCAGGTCAAATTCTTGGTTTCCATTGGATGAAGACCATATTCACGGCTGTAAAGGAAAACCCATCGCCCATCACGGTTTTAATCATTTTTCTCCTCTATGTATTAGCGATGAATGAAGTTGTTTTATTTCCATCGCTTATCGCAATTTAATGTCTACTCCTCCACTTTGGATCAGCGATGGGTGAAGCTTCTTTTTATCCATCGTTCATTGGTAATGGAAATCACCTCTTCCTAAGTGCATTAGTGATTAGCGATGATGTGCTTTGTGCTTTCTCATTGGGCATCGCTATTTATTTTTTCATTTTCTAAATGTATGGGAGATGTGCGATGGTTGAATTTTTTATAAAGCTTGGTGGGCCTGAAAGTTTCATAAGTACATAATTTCTATTTCAGAAAAGAGGTTGCACATTTTTTAGTTTTCACGGGAACATTTTTGTAACAAGGGTTTAATGTACATATTGCTAGTTTTTAGGTCTATGGAGTGGTCTGAGTTTTGGAATGAAGAATGTAATTACAACATAGTCATAGTTGAATGTAAATGACATATTGTTCTGGACTAGTTGTCTCCATTGTTCAATTTGCATAAATTCTAAATATGAGTGATCAAAGATTGTTATTATTCAGCTTCTTGTCTTTCCCTGTATGTTTATTTGATGTTATTACTCTCATACAAAGAATGAGTTAATTTTTAATAACACGAATGAAGGTTTATGCAACAATGTGCTAGGATTGCTAAGTATAACTAGTTTAGTTGTTGAATATCAATGGTGTAATGCATCATCTGATAGATATGATTATGATAGATTGAATGTTGTGTTAGGTTTTAAATTACATGGTTTAGATGTCTCCACCCTGTGATATAGCATTGGTCTCTTAATGTTGCATTTTCCTGAGACTGACTGTAAGCAACTGTAACTCTAAATAAAATTTACTTATCAGGCCCAGTTTGTTTGTGTGTACCATTTAATGATCTACATCTCTTAGTTTTGAATTAAACATTGCTATGAAGGTCAACCAAACCTTTAGGGTACTATGTCATTCAAACGATTGAAGGAGAAACATTTTTCTATAGTGTATTTGATACTTTAGCACACAAGTATCTATAAATATACTATTGGGGTCACCTTCCTAGGTTTAACAAAGCCTGAAGTGTAGGGGAGAAAGGGGTATTTTATTCACTCTCTCGTTCGTTGGCCATAGCAAACAGTTGAGTCTGAATATGAGAGAGTGGTTACTCTTTAGGACTCATTGCATCTGTTGATTTAGGAACCAACAGATTGGCAACTCTACTAGGGAGAAATTTGAATCTCCAGTTGCAAACTGTTACATCATATATTCCAAGATTTGTTGAATCTGAATATCTGGTTCAAAAAGATTTTTTTTCAAGCCTGTCCAAAGGTGAAGTTGTCGCTGTGAACTTGAAAGTTGCATGATCTATGGTGCTTTGTTGTGGGATAAGACCCATAAGGAATTTATCATCTTTGAAAGAGCTTCATAGTGCTTGAAGTTCAGTCCTCTGTGAAGAGAGGTGGTGACTCTATCAATGAACCTAATGAAGGTGTAAGGAACGTTTCAGATCATAAATATTTCTAGCCAAGAGGAAGAATTTGCAGTAGCTACACATAACCAGGTATTCTCCATGTTTTAGTTTTCATGAAGGATAAACTTGTATATAAAAACCATATTTGTAAGACTTGAAAATTTTAATTCCCTATTGAGTGATTAAGCACTAAGGAAGGGAAATAGTAGTGGTAAGCTTGCATACTTCTATATTACTAGATTGTAGTATCTATTATGAAGAGAAGTATTGAATGTTTTTGAACATGCTCATTTAGAAGGTCTTAGGAAAGTTGAGATAGAAATTTGTATTGTAAAAGCTTAAGATTGGGTTTTAAAAGAAGTTTGAAATACCCAGTGTAACTACAAAGTTGATAAGAAAAGGCCTCTAAGACTATAAGAAAATGTATCATCAACCTATGCATCCTAGTGTGCAGCCCCTCTCATGTAACAAAAGAAATTTCAGCATTAAAAGGAAAATGGCCATAAGTTTTGATGGAATTTATGGTTACCCCAATGTTATCCCATCTAACATTAGGGAATAGTTACCAAAATTTAGTGGTGAGAAGTGTGAATCAGCAAGGACACATTTGCAACAATTCAACAATTTAATGGATGAATTTGAAGTAGATCATGAGGACGTGATCATGAGGTTATTTGCTCAGTCCCTAAAGGGAGATTCAAGAGATTGGTTCTCTGATTTACTAGCATGCTCAGTCTACTCTTGGGAGGAATTCAAAGTAGTGTTCATGGATTAGTTTGGTGAAAAAATCAGTGCTAGTTCTTTGCTCAATAAATTTATGAGCATTGAGAAAGAAGAGGATGAGCTAGTTCTCACATTTAACCAAAGATTTGCTAAAATACTGAGGGATGTTCCTGAGATTTTGGGACTAAGTGATGCAGTGTGCTTGGTTGTTTATTTAGGAGGTTTTTGATAATAAGATGAGCTATCTATTGAGAGATAAAGATCCCAAAACATTGCATCAAGCATATGAGATAGCCATGAACATTGAAAACAACCTGAATTATGGAATGCACAAGCACCATTTGAATGCAAGTGTTTGTTGCCATGAGACACCAAATGTTGATCAAACTACTAGTTGTTCTAGTAATGAGACCACAAAGAGGGTCCATATGCAACCTTATGGTTCAGATGAATCTGGTAATTTGTTTGAAGATGAGAATGATCTAATGAAATAATGTATTCATCATTCAGTGTGCTAGAACCATGTAGTTCTAATTACAATATTGCCAGGGTTGAAAATTTTGTCAATAGTGAGCATGGTATTAGGGGGCCTATTCATGCACATCCAACTCATAAGGTTGATCATGTTGATTGTTATTTTGCTAGTCATACTAGATTGAATGAAGTAGACTTGGAAAGTTGTATATTAGATAAGGATAGAATTAGCATGCAAGATGTGGATGACATGGTTTCACTCTCATGTGATCAGATTATGCATTATGATGAAAATTTAAGAAATAGGATGCCACCATTCTTGGGTAATACTGCTATGGGGCTTATAGATTTTTCTGACCGTGATATCTCAGATTATGTGGACATGACAAAAATTTCAGATGTGTGTACTAAACAATGAGAAGATGAAATGAAGGATGGCATTAGCTATTCTAAGTTCAAGACTAATTGTGATTATGTTTATGAGGACATTGACTGTGGTGTTTCAGAGTATGATGATATGGAAGATTTAGATCTTCATATTAAGGAGGCTAATACTTTTATGACAACAATGAATGTAAGGGAGAACCTCTTATTAAATGATGATTTTCCATCTTCACTAGAGATGAGAAATGATAATCCTTATTAGTGCAGAGATAATCCACTCTTTGCTGAGGATTCTGATGATGCATCTGACATAGGGTTAGAGTGTGGTCTTGAAGAAACAAAGCAACATATTGATGAGATCCTAGAGGACATTGCCTATGAATGTTTCACATTTGATACAAATGTTGTAGACAAGTTTGAGTACCATGATGCTAACTACTTGGAGTATGAAAATTTTCAGTCTCCAGTTCAACTGGAAGGTATTTTTATGGAGCATGATAATGCGATAAATAACAAGAAATGTTATTTTCAATATGAACATGTTTCATATGATGAATATAACACATATGTGTCATGTGATGATGAAAATTATCAGTTTATGCCTGAATGTACAATGAAGAATGACAGATATTACATTGGAAATGGTATGTTCAGAAAGGTTGTGGGGGATGTCATTAGTAGTGTCCATAATTAGGTAGATTTCAATATTAACCATATTTTTTTGCTTATAAGAAGAGGGCTATACTTGTTGTAGTGGTATGGTAGAGGTATATGTGGGTAGAGGGAAACCAGTTCCTTCAACATATTGGCGTTTGAGAGAGGCATACATTGATGTTTCTTTTTGTTTGGTGGTCTGGAGTCATCAATTATGGTTTGAAAAATTGAACAAAGACTCTGTCACCCAATGGATAAGGCACCCGGTCTACTTCTCTAGATATTTGAATTCTTGCCATGCCCATAGGGGGCATGAATCCCCGAGCTAGAGCCACTATTCGGAGCTCCAAAATTTGGCTAAATTTTTTAGGGCCCATGTAAAATTTTGCCTAATACACTCAAAAGTACCCTGTAGAATAAGCCTAAGTAACTCACTTTGGGAACTTATAATTTGACACCCACAAATTGTCATGAAAAATCACTTTGGGGAAGTGTTGAGCACCTATCAGAGATGGTTTGTGATCATTTGTAGCTTCCTTGGATTAGTTTTGGTGAGTTTTTGAAGTTTTGGTTTCAAGGTCCAGAAGTTGGTTTGTTGTTTACACATGTTGCACCTTTTTGAGTAGGCCATCTTTGTGATGCTATATCTTTGTACCTATTAAGTATTAATCCCAAATGATATTTTTCCATGATTCCCTACATCTTTATGAAGCCCTATGTTAGTTGGCATAGCCCCATGAATCCATTTGCTAAGTTTTCTAGCTTGAATCCATTTGCAAAAAGTTTAGATTTGCAAACTAGACAGTGTAAAATCTGCTAAAGTAACCCTGCATATTGAATTGTATTTCATGACCTATCAACTTGCATGCTAAGGTGAATGTTCTCCATGATTCTCTATATTTTACCTACCACTTGGCAGGTTTGTAGCCCCCTAGCTCCTCATTTGCTATTTTTTCAAAGCCCATTCCAAATGAACTTTTTCAAGGTTTCAAAATCAACATTTACAGATTTTCAGAGAAGGAAACTTTGGAATTTAATATCTTGCACCTCAGGAAGAATTTTTTCAATTTGTTTATTGCATTGAATTTTTGGTTCAAATGGTAACATGTATGCTCAATTTCATGCCTCCTGGATGAGTTTTGATGGGTTAACTAATCATTTTCTGACTGCAACATGGCCAAAAATCATGTCTTGAAAAGTTTCAAAATTTCAAATTCTAAGGACAACCCATTTCTTATTTTGGTCTAAAACCTCTACAGCTCTATTTTTGTAAAAAAGAGAGGCCATATAATGCATTATTTTAATGCATTTCTCATGTAGCAAACATGTCTTGAGGAAAATTTTGAGCAAATGGGTTTTCTCTAAATAATTGATTATGGTTGCATGCAAAAATAATTAGCTCTAGGTGTCTCAGTTTTCCTGCAGTGAATTTTCTCCAAATGGGCTGCAGGCATAATTAAAATTCACAATTTTTCTAAAGTTTCAAATGTTCATATTTAAAATATTTAAAATATTATGCAAATTAAAAAGGGCATTTAGGGAAACATAAATGCAATTTCAAATGTTTCTAATCATAAGCAAGTTTAATTCTTGCTTTTGATTGCTGACATGACTTTCATAGCTTGTACACACAGTTTTGAATGAGATTGGAAGAGGTAGTCAACGATGCCTTGGTTTGAGTGACAATTCTTCATTTGGGTAGATTGAGTTAAAGCTTTGAGGCATAGGATTGGATTTAATAATTTTTCAAAACCGGTAGGAGTTCTCCATTCACGACAATTTATCGCTCATCTTCATTGTGAATGGGGGAATCAAAATCAAAGTAGTGATGCGTAAGTTTGAGCAATGATCCTTCATTGGAAATTTTCAAATGTTCATTGTACAAAAGGCAGGTCAAACTCTTTGTTTCCATTAGCTGAAGAAAATATTCAAGGATGCACAGGAAAACCCATCGCCCATCGCGGTTTTAATCATTTTTCTCCTCTGTATATTAGCGATGAACGAAGTTGTTTTATTTCCATCGCTTATCACCATTTAATGTCTACTCTTCCACTTTGGATCAGTGATGGGTGAAGCTTCTTTTTATCCATCGTTCATTGCTAATGGAAATAACCTCATCCTGAGTGCATTAGCGATTAGTGATGATGTGATTCATGCTTTCTCATTGGGCATCACTATTTATTTTTTCATTTTCTAAATGTATGGGATATGTGCGATGATTGAAAAAATTGTAAAGCTTGGTGGGCCTGAAAGTTTCATTAAGTTCTAACTATGCAAAGGTGAAATGCATGGTTAAATTTATTTTCCGGATCAAAATATTAAAATCCTTTGTATATTAAAATTAAAATGATAATGTTTCTTTGTTGGGGATGAAAGAAATAAAGGCCCAAGTAAATTATTAATTTTCCTTAGATTAAATCTCTCCCATTGCTAATAAGGTTCTCACTTCTTATACCAAAGTGGAGATATGCGATACTGGGTAGAGATTTGTGCAACATTAGGGTGGGACCCCTGTAGCTTGTGTTTTAATATTACCATTTTAATATGTAAAATGCAAAAGATAAAGAACGCATGGGAAATAGTTTTATAATGTGAATATTTTATTCACTACGCAAAGTATTTTTATTGGAGATGAGTTTTTATAGCTAGAACACCATTTTCACGTAGTTGGGTGAAAATGAACAAAGGGGGTAAAATATTTTGCAAGAAAATGTATATTTTTTCAACAGGAGAACAAAGAGGAATGATGAGTTTTTAGATTGAAGAATATTTTTCTATTGTAGGGCAGTGGAATGAGGAGCAAGAAAACAGAGAGCAGGTTGAAGATTGTTTTGCAAGCAAAGGCAGTTATTGATCTATGGACCCGAATGTGTCAGGTGTCATCAGGAGATCTCTATTTAGAGTTCTTGCACTTTCTTTAAGTGCAGATTTTTTGTTTCAGAAAAGAGATTGCACATTGTTTAGTTTTCACGGGAACATTTTTGTAACAAGGGTTTAATGTATATTTCTAGTTTTCAGGTCTCTAGAGTGGTATGAGTTTTGGAATGAAGAATTTAATGACAACATAGTCATAGTTGAATGTAAATGACATATTATTCTAGACTAGTTGTCTCCATTGTTCACATTGCATAAATTCTAAATATGAGTGATCAAAGATTGTTATTATTCAGCTTCTTGTCTTTTCCTTTATGTTTATTTGATGTTATTACTATCATACAAAGAATGATTTAATTTGTAATAACACGAATGAAGGTTTATGCAACAGTGTGCTAGGATTGCTAAGTATAACTAGTTTAGTTGTTGAATATCAATGGTGTAATGCATCATCTAATAGATATGATTATGACATATTGAATGTTGTGTTAGGTTTTAAATTACATGGTTTAGATGACTCCACCCTAGGATATAGCATTGGACTCTTAATGTTGCAGTTTCTTGAAACTGATTGTGAGCAACTACAACTTTAAATAAAATTTATTTATCAATCCCAGTTTGTTTTTTTGTACCATTTAATGCTCTACATCTCTTAGTTTTGAATTAAACACTACTGTGAAGGTAATCCAAACCTTTAGGGTACTGTGTCATTCAAACAATTGAAGGAGAAACATATGTCTATAGTGTATTTGACACTTTAGCACACAAGTATCTATGAATATATTGTTAGGATCACCCTCCCAGGTTTAACAGAGCCTAATGTGTAGGGAGAAAGGGGTATTTTATTCACTCTCCCGTTCGTTGGCCATATCAACCCGTTGAGTCTGAATATGAGAGAGTGGTTACTCTTTAGCACTCATTGCATCTATTGATTTGGGAACCAATAGGTTGGATATTTTTTATGATCCATTTATTGTTTTGTATTATCCAATTTTTGTTTTCGTATCTCCTCTCAAGCCATTTCTTGGAAAATATCCCTTAATTGGAACTTTTACAATGGGGAAATGTGGGATATAGCCACTTATGATCTCATTAGTGGGGGATGTTGTAGCTATGCAGATGTAGTGGCCTAATTTTTCTTTTATTTCTCTAAAAATTCCTTAATATATTGCACTAGTTAATATGTGGAGGAAAAGGATGGTTTTACACTGATGGAGGAGAAGTACAAGGGATTTCATGGCCTATATTTTTATTTCTTAGTCTTGAACCTCCGCTAATTCTTTCTTTGGCTTCAAATATATCTACTTGGATCTACTTTATTATCTAAGGATCTTGGAGAATCAAATTTTTCACTCATTTCTTTGAGAAGAGATCTTGAGCTTAAATTTATGAAATATTTTTATTTTTGTTGTGGAGATTGATTGAGTGGTCTTTGCTAGAGCTTCCTCTTTTAACTAGTGATCCTTTTGTTTTGCACTCTCCCTTTTTTGTTTTAGGTTTGTTGCTATGCCTTGTGGAATTTGTTAAATCATACTCTCCAATATCTTAACAAAGGTAACTATATATCAAATTATTTCCCTTTCTATGATCACCCTTTTTGGGGCCCCCATCTCCCTATAGAGTGCCATGTTTTTTTAGAATTCCTTGGTTAAATAGGCCACTAAAGATTTTATTTTCTTCCAATAAATCCTTGGTTTCTTGTGTATTGGATATATCCTCTTCTTGTTTTATCTATGATGATGGAGAAGTCTATTTTTTCACTTGAAATGATGAAAAAGTGGTTAGGGAAATGCTAGCATATGGTTTACGACATAGAGGATACCCACACACACCTTTCTAATTTCATTCAAGGGTAACCCTTGAGATCTCTTTGCAATGGAGAAAGAGATCTTGCTAAGGGCTATCCTAGGGGATGAAGATGATCTATTAAGGGGTCCACCACCAAGTTTTAACTTGGAAAAGACAATGAAAATCAAAGTACAATGCAAAACCCTAATTGAGTCTTAAGACCTACAAAATGACTTAAAAATACCAACAAAACATAAAAAAAGGTAATGAAATGAATGATGTGCACCTAGGAATTTGTGAGTGACTAAAAGCAATTCGAAAACTCTACAAAATATGAATTTTTGAACAACTAGGACGCATTCGCCAACTTGGGTGAATCAGTCCCAGACCAAGGCTTCTGCCTAGAAAGCTATTTTGGGAAAAAGGGTACTAGAATCTACAAATAGATTTGAAAGACACCTTCAGTAGGACTCATTTTCTAACTGTGGAAAATTAGTCCCACTCCACCTTTTTATAAATTGAAACTTATGATCTACACTCCAACACCTACTTTTTCATTACAAATTGAGTTTTGGATCCGAACTTGTGAAAACACCTGTAAAATAGAATATATCTTGATTTTCTTATGGGGTTTTTTCCTCAATCAAACCCCTAGTTTGGTAATCAAACCTTAATGGAAATAATGAAATGTGCATAAAAACCCTAGCCTTAAGTGTGTCTAAGACTAGGAAATATGAAACATGATGCAATCCTATTCTAATATTTATGAACAAGATGTAAGAATGTAACTTGAATGATGCAAAACTCACTTTAGGAGATCTATAATCACCTCAAGTGAAACTCAATGATGTGTAAACCTTCCTTACATTGAAAGTATAGTGACAATGGAAGATGGAATCACTTAGAAAAAAAAATCCTTAGGCTTGGCTTGATGGCTAGTTGCATCTCCCCAACCTAGAATTCTTCATGATTCAACATAGACATCCATGATCAAGCATTGACAATGCTAGATCTTTAATGAAAGTAAGCTTGAAGACCTGCAAAAATGCCTTAATGCTACTCCAAAGCTTCAACTTAGCTTGCTCTTGAAACTTGAATACTCTTGTGAAAGATTCTCAACACTTGACTTTGAATTTTCTCTTGAAAATGCTTGCTCAAATGGCTTAGAGATGATAAAAATGACTTGAAAACTTGCTTTTATAGGCATTAACACCTAATTGACCATTATTTAGATCTCAAAGGATGACATCCACCAAAATTTTGAATTAAATTGGTGAATTTCTGCTTAAAATTGAAAAATGCCCCAAATGGGACTCATTCGCCACCCTTGGTGAATGGGTCCCACCTAAGGGGACTCATTCACCCAAGGTGAAATGAGTCCCACCTAAGGTTTTTGAGGTGGGTTTTTGGAATTTTGGGGTTTTAAGTAATTTTGTGGGATTTTTGATTGAAATTAGCTGGGACTCATTCGCCTAAGGTGGAAAATGAGTCCCACCTAAGGTTTTTGAGGTGGGTTTTTGGGAATTTCAAAGTTTTAAGTAATTTTGTGGGATTTTTGAGTGAAAGGACCCTTGAGATCCAACATAATGAGTCTTAGGGGCCTATAAATGATGAATTAAAGGGGTAATTAATGCAAAGGTACTAAAATAGGTCCAAATTAAATGAGAAATTGGCCTATCTCCATGAAGGGGGTCAATTTTCATCATTATAGTACCATCTTCTTTTGTCTCTTTGAATTTTGTTCTTTACTCATCTGCAAGAGTTATTATGTAGCTTCTTCTATTGATGGGTTTCCCTATCATGGTGTAATATCAAATTTTCTTTATACTTTCTATTTCCCTCTATATACATGGATGTGGTTGTAGATACTCCTATGTGTAACCTTCTTGATCTTTGTGGAGTTGAAGTGCCATATTATTTTAGCTCTTCTTTTGGTATGCCTCATTTTTTCTTTTATTTATTTTTTATCCAATTTTGAATGCTTTCTTCTCAGTTACTTTATCAATGAATTTCCTATATGTATTTAATTTATTTATATTTAGATCCCTTAATAATTTGAGTAGTAATTTGGAATATGCATCAATCTCCTTATGGTTCACCTCATATGATAACTGTAAAATCCAAGATGTTTGGGGTTATATAATATCTATTAGGGTGTAATCCATGTCCACTAAGAAAAAAATGTCTTTTATGTATTTTTGGACTATATTATAAGATTCCTTTGTTGGTTTTGTAGATTCTATTGTAGGTCTTTGAAAGATTACTAATATTTAGCAATAAATACGGTGGAATGTTTGAAGAGGTGGGAATGGTCATTGATCTGAGTTGATAGTGGTCTTTTTGTTTTCTAGATATTCCCTGCACAGACTAGTAGTTGATTTAAAAATTATAAATTAAGGAAAATATGTGAGTCCCATTTTAGAACTAGTAATGTGACTATTTGGTGTGTTGGATGTTTTCTAAAAGATGTTCTTGGATTACCTTATTGGTGACAAGAGCAGAGCAATGTTGACAAGAAGAAAGGCTATTATCATAGAAGAACAAGTAAACTTATGTTTACTTTCTAAAGTTGAACCTAAAAAAGAACTGATGCATACTAAGAAGAATCAGACATGGGAACTTTTCCCAAGACCAAAAAATAAGAATGTGATTGACACTAAGTGGGTATTCTAGAACAAGCTAAAAGTGAGTGGAGAAATGGTAAGAAACAAGGCAATACTTATGTGTAAATGCTACTCGCAAGTATAAGGAATACATTTTGACGAGACATTTACTCTAGTGGAAATAATAGAAGCTAAATTAGGATCTTTTTCCTTTTACAACACATAAGGATTTCAAAGTCTATTAGATGGATGTTGATTTTGCATTCCTAAATGGTGAGTTGGAAGAAGAGATTTATATTGAACTTGACCAAAATAATTTTAGTTATCAGATAATCCTAATATGGTCTACATATTGAAGAAGGAATTATATGGACTCAAGCAAGCTCCTAGATCTTGGCATGTAAGATTAGATAGGTACTTGTTGCAACAAGGATTCAATAAAGGTATCACATATAGAAATCTTTATTTTAAAGTTAAAAAAGATCAAATCTTGATTGTAGTTATTTATTTTGATGACATAATCTTTGGAGGTAATGAAGGAATGTGCAAGAGATTTGTAGAAGAGATACATAAAGAATTTGAGATGTCCATGTTTGGGAAGATGAATTTCTTCCTTGGACTACAAATGAATAAAAAAAAAAGGTATATACATTTCAAAATCAGAGTATTTCAAGTAAATGTTGAATAAGTTTGGAATGGAAGACTCTAAAACAGTATGTACCCCTATGGTTACTAGCTGAAAGTTAATCAAGAATGATGAATCTCCTAAGATTGATCAAAGCAAGTACAAATCAATGATTAGAGGACTACTATATCCAACTTCTACTAGACTAGATATCATGCATGTAGTTTGTCCTATGGCAAGATTTCAAGAAGATCCCAAAGAGTCACATGTGGCAGCAGTGAAGAGAATATTTAGATACTTGAAGGGAATTTAAGAACATGGTTTGTGGTATCCAAAGGATAGTGATTTCTCTTTGAGTGCTTATACAAATGCAGATTGGGTAGGTTATGTGGATGACATAAAAAGTACAAGTGGTGTAATATTTCTTAGAAGTACATTGTTGTCTTAACTAAGCAAGAAGTAGGATTGAGTTTCATTATCTACTGCAGAGGAAGAATACATTGCTACATCATATTGCACACAAGTGTTGTAGATGAAGCAAACTTTGAAGGATATTAGAGTGGTATATGATGAACCTATTTCTATCTTCTGCTATAATACAAATGCTATTAATATTTCAAATAATTTGGTAATGCATTCAAGGAAAAAGCATATTTCAATCTAGTATCACTTTTTGAGAGAAAAGGTTGTAGAGAATGAGGTGAAGTTGGGATATGTGCTACTAAAGATCAAGTTGCAAATATCTTCACTAAGGTTCTTTCTAAGGATAATTTTAAGCATCTCCAAGAGAAATTGGGGGTTATTTCCCCTCCTTTTATCTCGATGCATAAGTATATGCATCGTTTCAATGGATATTGAGATTCATTCCTTATTCTAGACTGATGAAAGTGCCTACCTCTCAAAGGAGTAGATAGTGGCATTGTTGGTTGTTGCAGTCAGGGAGAGTAAGTGTTTTTATTGTGTGGTATAAAGGTGTTTTCCTTTTTTAGTTGTGTCAAAGGATATGTGTAGTAGTTGCTAGTTTGTGAAGTATGATGTGTAGTGTGCAAAGAAAGTGTGAAGAAAATAGAGTGTAGTAAAAGAAAAGGTAGTTGCAAAGAAGTTGCTTTCCCTTATAGGTGTTGCCTTTGGGGGATATAAAGTATGTATTTTCGATGTAAAAGGGGGAGAGACACAAGTTTGTCACCCCTTTCCATTGGTGTGAAAGGGGGGGAGAGATTTAAATGAAAAACCATATGAAGTAAGGAGGAGAGAAGTCTTGTGAAAGAGAAAGTTTCGAAAAGGGTATGATTGTGTAAGGGGGAGTAGTATGCACTATGGTATAGTATATGAGTTCGTGATCAGAGTTTTTTTTTTGTTTTTAATGTTTTTTCCATGTGTTTCCATCAATGAAAAGGGGAAGATTGTTGGAATTTTGTATTTTCATTGATGTCAATAGATCTTTGTTGTTGCATTAATGTCAACCCATGGGGATACTTTGATTAGTTGCATTAAGGTGTCATTAGTAGTATCAGTGATGTCAATCGCTAGTGTTGCTTTGATGAGCATGTGTTAGTGATGATTAACATCTTGTGTGGTTGAGTTTTTAAAAAGATGTTCCAATTATTTGGTTTGAGTTTACAGTGCTTGGTTTCCAAGTGCTTTTCAGAAATTTGAATAGAAGAGGAAACAATATGGTGGAGAGTGTTCAGTGTGATAGAGTGGTGTTCAAAATTTTGCTCCAAATTTCTTTATGGCTAAAAATATTCTTGTACAGTTCATATATGTTGAAGATAGGTGTTCATAGGTGTTATATCTAGAGACTCACATTCTGGACCATTGTGCAAAGAAATTTGTGCTCAACTATGTGTGAACTATGAAAGTAGTGTTGTTTGGGAGAAATGGTTTTGCTCCACATTTCTCCATAGTTTATTTTCTAGTATTGTGGGTCTAGAAGTGTGCTTATATTGCTAGTATCCATCTCAAGTATGATTTTTTCAATTTTTGGTGCTCTGCAAGGTTGGATTTGTGTCTTTCAGTACACAAAAAGTTAATTGGGTGTATAGGATAAGTGTGTTCTTCAGGTGTATAATGTTGTGAAGGATTTGTTGGATTTCAGGGTGTTGATGGAATATTCTAGATGGGTTTTAAGTTTTGTGTGTGGTATTAAAGTCATCTTTGTGATGGAGCTCCACCAGAAATTTGCAATTTCTGAGTGGCCCATGGACATAATCTACATATAAAATCCCTTATCCCCATGGTTTGGATAGGGTTTCGGCTTAGAAAACCCTTTTTTCTTCTAATTCCACATTTACTTTCCTTGCCAATTGCTAGTCCTCCAAGTTGTCACATGAGCCATCACATCCGTTCAGCTAGCAACCCCTTCAGCTTGGAGCTTCGATCATCTAGTTTGTCGCCAACCTTAATATTTTCCTAAATTCGGGCTTTAATATTTCACCCCTAAATGACTTAGGCTTAAGTCATTCATTTGTGAGGGTTAAATCAACAATGGCCTAATAATGGCCCCTTCTTTAATGCTAACCTTGTCATATGTGCAGCTTTGGAGATTCATGACCATGGGAAGTGATCATGGTTGTACCCTGCTAGCTAGTAGATGTTAAGTGTTGGCTGGTTACTTAGTGTGAGGATAGCGACATAAGGATGTGTGTCCTTGTATATTATGGGGCCCGGTATTCACTATTGTGCCTACTGCTCATGTTACCAAATTGATGGTGAAGATAAAGCATTGGGAATCAATATTTGTTGTTCCCTTCAGGCTCGCTAAGAAAAGGTGAACACTCCTTAAATATTGTGAGGGTTGTGAGTTCATGACACGTGGATTGATTGACTAGTTTATGAAGTAGGAAAGATCCACCGACGGGTGACATTTTTGCTTATTGGGATGATACTATTGGTTGGAGATGATTGAGTAATGAACTGTTGAAATTCAAAGGTAGTCAACTCAAGGTGAGCTTTTTGATCCACCACCTCATCAAGAGATCGATGACTAACATTCAAAATCAACAAACAGGCATGTGGTAGCTATTTAGTTTTGCAACTAGCAAGCATTAATGGTAGGCTCTTTGTAAGAGGGATCAAATTGATCTTCATGCATGTGGAGACTTAATTGTTGGTAATCATGAAGCATGATATACATATTTCCATGCACTTGGGAATTAAACAGTGATAATGTGGATTCCAACGATTTATGCCTAGTTTGTGCGTGTGTGTTTTCATTGAACATTGATGATTATTATCATCACATTGTTCAATAAATACTGGTTGAGATTTGTTATTTTCACCATCGCAATCAGTCATCGAGTATTTTGAGTTTATGCAGGAAGCCAAGGTTATAAGTACAGGTTCTCTGAGTTGCAGGATGAGTAAGTGTGGGGCTCCATTTTTTTCAGTGTGGAGGTCCCCTCGACTCAATTTGTAGAAGTCTTGTGGTGAAGACTTAGAGCACACACATGGCACTCACAAGGATGTTCATGACTAGCTTGAGTCTATACCTGTTGTTACCAGGAGTAGTCACTAGTTGAAGGGCCAAGCTATGAGTTCAAAGGTGACTGGAGTAAAAGGAAAATAAGTTGTTGGTCGTTCAAGCAGAATTCAAAGGAAAATTAAATATGGTCAAGGTTCCTAAGACATAACTCTCCCATTGCTATCTCTAATAGCTCATCTAATAGTGAGACCGAAATAGATTCAGGTTATCAACAATATCTTGCAACTCTAAACCAACTAGCTCCATCAGGGGAAGAGGGGCTCGCATTTCCTACCATGGTTGTGAAGACTCCAAGTGGACATGAGTACTCAATGGCTGGCAAGGATAAGAATGAAGGAGTTGTAGTTTCTCCTTCTCCAATTGCAAGAATGCAGAGTGGGCCTGTGTACTGTGGCTCTAGTGTTGGTTTTGTGTCATGAGATTTCTTTCAGGGTTGTGGATTTTTTTCATGAAGATGAAATTACATGTGGTCTATTCTCATTTTTTGGCATAACTGGTAAGTCTTATGCTGAATGTGGACAATTGAAGTCAACTTTTATGATGACTATGCTAACCAAAGATGTGGGTTGATGGGTTATGCCAATAGTTAAAGGCTACTTTGGCGGTATTAGCACATTTTGATGGTTACACATTTTTCCTCCCCTTCTCAACAAATGATTTGCAGATTCTATTGTGGGGAATTTTGAAATGAAATGCAATTTATATTGAATGAAGTATCTGAGTTGTAGTTGCATTTTGAGCCAGAAGCTTTTTTTCTCCTTGTGTTATAAAAGGAATTCATGGCTCATTTGCAAGGAGTCTGGTATTTTGAATCTTTAGGTCCAGTATACATAAAGGGTTGAAATTAGAAAGAATACCAGTAAATAGGATAGTCAAATTGTCTTGGTATTTGAGTTATGCATATGTAAATATTAAATAGTCTTATTGAAATTATTGATATTGAAACAAATATTATGCATAAGGAATATACTCTCCTCTGTAAATCATCTTGCAAATTTTGAATGAAATATCAATCATATTATATTCATCTTCAAATACTTTGTTTGAATGCATGATCTTGTTTGTGCTTTGATTCAAGGAATTAATTAGATTCTTAAGTGAGTTCATGAATTTGTGAGGATTTATAAGGATCTAGTAAGAAGTGATGCTTTAACTACATTGAGTTTTCATAATGCAAAGCCTTATGAAAATAGTCCAGAACTATCAGAATTAAAAAATTTCTATATAACTGACTGTAAGATGCATGACTCCCTTGCCCATTTGATAAAGACAATAATCTATTTTATGAGGTATTTTCCATTCGAAGGATAATAATAGTGTACTAGATCATGGATTCAGGGTTATAACATTAATATTTTAAAATTTACTTACCATGAGGCATGTGTGTGATGAATTTCTTTGAGTGAATTATGTTATATTTACCCCTTATAGGAACTGGTCTGTGATTTGATATGTCATTTATTGAGATAGTCAAATGGAAAACTATTAGGAAGATCAGGCTCCTAGGTCCCACAAAGCCTAAAGTGTAGAAGATTTCAGTCTTCGACTGAATTTTGTCAGTTGGTCATTCATCTTAAGGATCTTGAGCATAGGAGTTGGCTACTCTTTAGAGATTCCTTAGGTGTATTGGAAAAAACACCAACAAAATGGTGACTTTGTTGGGGAAAACCTTATTCTCCAAATGCATCTATACAAAATTCAAATTCAAATGGTGATGTGAATCTAAATGTCTTGTTTAGATATTAACAAATTCTTGAACCTGGTAGAAGATTTGGAGTGCAACAAAGATTGAAGGATTCAAATGTGACTCTGCTAAGGAAAATAGCCCAGAACGTGTTCCATTTTGTAAAGAAACTTCATCTCATTTGAATTTTAGTCCTCTAAAAGGAGGTGGTGACTCTGATTCAAAGAACCTAATAAATCATAAATCAATTGGTCAGATCTACATTTTTAAAGACGAAGGATAGTCAACTACTGCAAAATACGAGCTACTCACACAAAATTTAAAGAAATTAGAGCATATTATGGGTAAATTAGGGTAAATTTCCCATGCTCGAGATGTAAATGATTCCCTAATAGGTGAACTAGCACTAGAGGAGGGAATGTTAGTGATAATTTAGCATGCCTTTGCATATAAGTTGAAATTTGTGCATTATATGATAAAAGGAGCATGCTATATTATTAGATCGTAGGAGGAATTTATAAGGAGTATGCATGCTAGAGGCTTAGGATCACAATTGAAAAAGAAATTGATGTAATATTGTATAATTGCATAGTAGATCTTAAATTCCTTTTCAAGAATTAAGGATGAGTTGTCAATTTACACCATTTGGTGTAAATAGTGATAAAAGCATGCAAGGTGAACAATCCTTGTCCCACCAAGAAAATTTTAGTACTGATAGGTATAGGGCCCTTAACTTTGAAAATATTTTTAGTTACCCAAATATTGTACCACCCAAGATTAGGGACAAAATACCAAAGTTCAGTGATGAAAGGTTAGAATCAACAAGCATGTGCAAGAATTTATTGATGTGATGAGAGATTATGAGATAGATTTTGAAGATGTGGTTATGAAGCTATTTGTTCAATCCCTGAAAGGAGACACAAGAGATTGGTTCTCTTTCTTGCCAATGTCCTCTATACATTGTTGGAGTGAACTCAAGGAAGTCTTCACGAAACAGTTTGGTGAAAGAATAAATCCAAGTGTTGCAAGGAAGAATTTTATAGAGATCTCCAGGGATAAATAAGAGTTGATCCTTGCTTTCAACCTTAGATTAGCAAAAGTCATAATAGAAATCCATGAACACACGAGGAAAAATGATGCAAAATGCTTGGTTGTATATTTGGGAGAATTTGATAGAAAGATGGGCTTCTTGTTGAGAGATAAAGATCCTACTACCTTACAACAAGCTTACCAAGAGGGTGTGAATATTGAGAACAATTTGTAGTACTCAATCATGAGGGGAGCTGTGATTGCTACTATGAATGGCTCTAATAGAATTTGAACTAGTGAGCCAATCAAATCAGGACATAAAACATTTTGTTAGGAAAAGGATCCCTTAGATGTTGTATCTGCATTACTTCCCCAAGATGCAAAACATCAGCAAGCATCAACCTCATATCAACCATAATTGGGAAGGGATGACTTAGTATTTCTAATTAGAAAGTTGTATGAGATGAAAATACATGTAAACAAATCACCATATGAATTATTTTCAAGATTCCTAGATGTTTTGATGAAGATACCCAAGAGTGTTAGACCTAATGACTCAATGTGCATTGATTTGTTTTGTGAAGCCTACAAATCAGGATTAAGAAAATTGCCTAAGAATTTGAAGCCTCATAGTATTGATCAAATAGTGGATTGGATAAACATTGTGGAAGACATTGAGCATAGTTATATGCCACTTGTTTCCTAGAATGTGGACAATTATTGCCATAGTGAGGAGAATCAAAGGCTAAGGTTGACATATCATGAAGTTGCATCAGAAGGAGGATAGTTAGTCGATGATTGTTGTTATTTCACATGTACTCTATATGTAGGCTCAGACAGTAGTGATGAAGATGAAGAGACAGAGTATAAGGATAAGGAAATAGTACCTAATTTTCTTCCTTGTGATGTCATAGTTTGTGAAAAAACACAAGAAGTATAGGGTAAAACCTCACATGTTGATTTAGTCAGGAATAATGATGCACAAATCAGTGATGGAGATGCATCTGATCTCATTTATATGGCACAAATGAGGAATCAAATGGATGAGATCAAGCTTGATCGATCTTCTATTGAATATGATTCTTCTTATGAAATGGAGATGGAGTCTTTTGCTTCAAGTAAAGGTTATGTTAATAGCCTTAAAGGGGTGTGTTTCCTAGGCAGTGAGCAATTCTCTTCATGTGAATAATTTTCTGAATGTGGATCAATTGTTATGAGTGCAAACGATGAAGATGATATTGAAAGTGTTTCTCTCTATTGTTCAAGTGATTACACTAATTTTGAATGCAATGATGATCAAAGGTATTTGGATCCTAACATTGAGGAGGAAGGGGTACATGTGACAATCGTGAAGGTGTGGCAAAATCCCTTATTTTGATGAATCTTCACTAAAAGATGAGGTCATAAATGATGATTCCTACTGGTGTAGGAGCAATCCACTTTTTGAGGGAAATTTTGATAAATTTGTGGCAAACACTATTGATGAATATCTTGAAAAAGGTACAAAGAAGAAAAAATTTGATATGGAAATATATGGCTCTACCTTTGAATGTGGTATCACAAGCCTTGATATGAGAAAATTGCACCTGGTAGACACCAAGAGTGTAATTCAGATTTGTTGATACTGAAATGTGATAACTACTCACATGATGAAGAAGTTGAAGACAGTGATGGCAGCCTTGATTGTAGTATTGATATTGAGGGAGATGTAGATGATTATGCTTAGTTTCCTATGGTATCTAGTTATGTACTTGAAAAGGTGGTTGCAGTGTCAACCACCCATGTTCAACATGTTGATATTTTCCCTAACATAAAAGGAATTCCACTCTTGGGTGATCAAAAATAAAATCATGATGAATGCATTGATACTCAAGCAACATCATTTTATATTGAGAAGAAGGAACCATTTGATGATTCTGTAGAATATGTTAATATTTCTGGATCATTTCATCCTTGTGAAGAGAAATTCAAAGATGTCGACAACCAAAAGTATGATGTTAATCAATATGGAGCTGCACTTGAGTTCTTTGCGGATACTCCTTTTCTTCTGGATCTGATTATGGAACTTCTTTCATCCCATGAGGACAATACTTGTCACAGAGTGCCTATGAGGTTTTAAAATTTGATGAACAAATGGGATGTGATCCTACAATTCATGACTATCTAGAGTATGAAGGTTTTATTTTCCCAATTCCAATTGATGAGCCTATGGTGGAAAATGCCAATGAATGGAGTATCCTTGTAACAAATGTAATGGATAGTATCAATTGTGATGGTGCTAATGGCCCAAAATTGCACAATGTTCATGTTGATCTGTTGCCAATAGAGCAGGACAAAGTATTTGACAGAGGAAAGAACCGTCCCTAAATTTTAGGGGCTATGGGCCTCCAGTTTATAGATAGAAGCCAAGTGTTTAAGATGGGGTGTCTAGGTAAAAAATTGCATTGTATAATCCTATAAATGTTGTACATATGGTTTGATGTGTTTGCTCTATGTTGTGTCTACTTTCCTTGTTTAGGCAAGCTACTGGGTTTTGGTTTTATACCTTGGTGTACTTCAACCTAAGATCTGGATTCTTGCTATACCCACTGGGGGTGTACATCCTTGATCATGAGCCATTGATGGAGCTCCATAAAAAATCCATAATTTCTGAGTGGCCCATGGACATAATCTACATATAAAAGTCCTTATCCCCATGGTTTGGATAGGGTTTTGGCTTAGAAAACCCTTTGTTCTTCTAATTCCACATTGACTTGCCCCGCCAGTTACCAGTCCTCCAAGTTGTCACTTTAACCATCACAGTCATTCAACTAGCGGCCCCTTCGACTTGGAGCACTGGTCATCTATTTTGTCATTGACCTTAATATTTTCCTAGAGTCAGGCTTTAATATTTCACCCCTAAATGACTTAGGCATAAGTCATTCATCTGTGAGGGTTAAATCACTGATGGCCTAATAATGGCCCCTTCTTTAATGCTAATCTTACCTTATGTGCAGGTTTGGAGATTCGTGACCATGGGAAGTGATCCTGGCCATACCCCACCAACTCACAGATGTTAAGTGTCAGTTGG
>VDFB02176182.1:0-13458 GCA_007258455.2 Sequoia sempervirens | reverse complement strand
AATAAGTGGCTGAGCTTCTATTTTTCTTTCTTGTTGCCCACTGAAAAGTGGAAGTGGCTAGCTTTGTCGCCAATTGCATTACTCTCCTTGTAACCTGTTGAAAGGTGGAAGTGGTTGGCTTGCCACCAAGAGCATTCCTTGTTTACTTTTTGCACTTGATTATTACTACTCATCGCACTGAAGAAGTGGCTTAGCCAAGTTCTTAATTGTAAGCCAACCACCGTATGCTCTCACCTTGCCTACACTGGGAACTGAGTGATCAGAAAATGGAAGGTGTTCTTTCAGTTAGCATTATTACTTTCAGTATTTGCAAAGATCCCCTTACATTGTATGCTCTCACCTTTCCCTCTTTGGGATTTAGGTGATCAGGAAAAGAAGGGTTGTAATTCAATTGCTTATCTTTGCTTTCCTCTAACGCTATCGGGTGAAAAATTTGTGGAAAAAACTGGGGTAGATATTAGACTAAGTAAAGCACATAAGACAAAAGGGACAGATAAGACAAAATCACATAAGACAAAAAAAAATAAAACAAAATTAAATAAGACAAAAAAGAGGTAAGGCAGCAATTAAATTAAAAGAAGAATAAAAGAACGTTTAATAACATTAGCGCTCAAGTCTAAGAAAGATTATGATTAATAAAAGGTAATAGTTTAGAAGGCTGTGGTTAATTGTATCATGGCAGCGATTCATATTATTTAAAGAAAGAAGTGATTAATGAAGAGGTAGCAATCATGATATGGCAGCGATCATATTTTACAAAAGGCAGCATTTGAATAAAGGTAACAAACAATTACTAATTAAAAGGCATAATTATTAATAAAAGTGATAACTTTTCAAAGGGAGACAACTCTTAAAAGAGATGTCTCTCTTAATGTAGAGGCATAAGGATATAAAAAGAGGTTGTGGTATGTGAAGAAGAATGTGAGTAGAGTATTGAAGATAAAGAAGTGTAAAGGATGTAGTATTAAGGATAATTCTTATACACCAACAGATTTGACAAAGTGTGTGTGTGTGTGTGTGTATACAAATCTGAGAAAGCATGTATTTATGAAGACATATCAATAAAGATCACAATGCAAATATGAATGAATGTGAAATTTATGAGGTGCAAAGGATAAATCATTCAAGGCAGATTTAAGGAGACTTGTGAGGCAGATTCAAGCAGACTTATGAGGTGAATAATGAAGCATATTTGAGCAGACCTGTTAAGGATTTGCAAGCAGATTTTACGAATAAGTTATAAGGAAGACTTAAGTAAACAACACACACACACACACACACATATATATAAACATATTGTTGGCGTTTAAATCTGAAATGCGGATTTGAAAACGGACAGCTATGCACAGATAAACTGCTCTTCAAATTAGGAGGGGAAGCTCCCTCTTGCTGATGGTGTTTGAAAGAAAGTAAACTAAAACTAAGTTGCCTATCTTTTGATCAGCTTAGAGCACAAGGTTTTTTAAACACAAACGCCGCAGCTGAGATTTTCTGATATAAGAAGTTCAACTACGACTAACCTAGACTAAAGACGTTCCTAACCTCTCAAGTAATAGCAGAGCAAGAGAAGTTAGAAATTAACAAGGCAGATTTTCTGACAAAAATACTTTAACAATCTTTCTCCCAACAAACACCTACACACTTCACTGTAAGCTGAAATAAAGATCATAAAAGCATAACATAGATAACAGAAATCTGAGATTTTAGACCAAGGCAAAAGAGGCCCAAGGATTTATTACTCAAATCTCGAAACAAACTCCCTTCTAACATGCCTTGAACAAGAAATTGCAGCTAAGGAGGCTTGCAAATTTATTCTTAACACAATAGAAAACAACATTCTCACTAACTCCTTGTTGGCTAAAGAGGCTCAATAATTTGCTTATCACAACACAAATGAACAATACTTGAGCAACAAATAGAAGGCACAATAGGCTCAGCGTTTTGTTCTCACTAGCACGGTTTTAACTAAGTGAACTGGTACTGAATAACAATTTGCTGCAATTCAGGCTCGCAATTTGCTATGACAATAAACGTTAAAGAAACTAAATGAGCAAAGGCTCTTATTTATAGAGAAGCAAAGGAGTAGGGAAACCTAAAATCTCCTTGCTTTCACAATCTAGGGCTTTCTTGGTTTCAAAGAAGTGCTTTATTACTAAATCTAGAAAGATAAAACCCTAAAAAGCAGAAAAAGCGGGAAATGCCAACTATTACATCTTATCTTCTTTCTATCCTCAAAGAACGGATAAGGATTATTCCAAGAATAGAAAGAAGACGGGAAAGAAAGCTTCTAGAAGAAAGCTGCTTTAAAACTCGATCACATCCGCTAGGAAGTTTGAGATTGTGTCCCGGTTCGGTGCATCTATGCCATCAACAGCAAAACACCGCTTTTCAAGAATATCTTCAGCATCTGCAATGGATCTCTGGAAATCTTCAATCTCATTGGCCGCTTTATTGAACTTTGCTGACATCATTGAAATATGACCTATCCTTCCACCAACCGGGTCGCAACTATGAACAAATATTCTCGAACTGGATTTTGTAATCTCCTCAAGCCCGACGACTTGGGCAATGTCTTATGTTTTTTCTTTCATCCATCTCGCGGCAATCTTCTTTGCTATATTTGTCTTTATGCATATTCCACATCTTTTCACATGCATCCCTCGAAAGAGTTACGCTTTCAGGCCATGGGGGAATGGAAAAACACCTTTCGACCATATCAGGCTTTAGACTGCAAATCAACCTACCATCTGCTGACTGGATCTCCCTAGTAGCCGGGTTGTAATGCTTAATGCAAGCGATTACGAACTCAAGGCTTTGAACTGATATAGGAATAGATGCTGCTGCGAGGAGTCCAGAATGACCCAGGTTCTTGATTGAAGTGTTGCCTGCTCTCTCCAAGGGATGTAGATCGAACACCGGCTTGACATGATGCAAGTTTGTCTCAGCTGTTTTGATGTAATTGTGAAAGAGAGCTGATTCGGACTTGAAAACATTAAGAGTGTACTCCATTTCAGAAAACTTGAAGAACGGCTGTAAACTCGCCTTAGTTCAGACAAGTCTTGTGCAATTTCTATTTTTAGAATGCTGATTTTTGTGCTTCAACGGACGAATTTTGAGAAATTTTTCTAAGATATGGGTTTTGTTCGTAATATCAATGCAAGACAACCCGTGATCGCCCGCTTTTGAAAATCTTGGAATTTAGCCCCAGCAGCTGTGGAACCCTAATTTCTTCAATTTTTCCAAAAGCTGGCATCTGGGTTTTGTTCAGAATATCATTAGAAATGGACCCAGTTGATTGAAATTGCAAAACTCTGACGTTTGATCGAAAAAGCAGCCAACCCTAGGTTTTCAAAAAAAGCTGCGATATGGGTTTTCTTCAGAAGACTGATTGGAAAGGACCCAGATGGTTGAAATATGAATGCTCTGAGGTTTTCACTGACATGCAAGATAAAAGCACTTGCTGCAACTTGATGAAGTTTCTTGAAAAATTCTTCAGAAGGTGGAGGCAAAAAGACCCAGATGACTGAAAAATTGAAAGCCTTGGCCTTCTGGTTGAAAAAACTTGATCTTCTGGAACAAAAAGCTTGAAAAAGCAAGGGTTTATGCTTGCTGATCTGAAAAATCTGATGTAAAACCAGCAACTATGAATTCTTTAATCACAAAAATTTCTCAAACTTGCTGCTCCAACTTTCTCCTCTGGATGCTACCTGCAAAAATAATAAAAAAACATTGAAAAGAGGTGTTAAATAGACTTAGGGTCTGATTTAGGTTTTGCTTTCTTTTCTGCTTTTATTTCAAAACCCTAAAACTCATCTCCTTGAATTTGGACGCCTTCTTCCTCTTCTCACAAATTTTGAAAATCTTGAAAATCACCAAAAACTTCTAAGGCATGAAGATTTGGGCGCCTTTCTTCAAGAAAGGCGCTCAACTTCTCCAGACTTAGTCAAAATTTCAACTTTTTCAACTTTTCTCAATTTAACATGCCACTTCAGCTTTGCATCGGGATTTCAAGGATGTATCAACCCGGATGTGACGAAGCCGGGAGTGGATTCACTAAGCCCCTCGACTGATTCTGAAAAAGACGTTCTGGAGGCACCTCCGGCTAAAAATTTGATTTCGACTTCCGAATTCACGGGAGGCTTTTCTTTCTAGGGGCGCCCAACTTCTTCAGTGTTAGCCATTTTTTCTGATTTCCAAGTTCTTCATTAACTTCTCTTCCACAGATGATCTTGTTAAATCTTTGAGCTTCGGGCGTCGGATTGCTGAATGTTTGTGCTCATCGCGAAGCTGACGGAGAATGAAGAGGGATCTTCTGGAGACACTTCTGCCAAAAAGTAACTTTAAGGCTTCCAAAAGTTTGGGCGCCTTTCTTCAAGGGGGGCGCCCACTTTCACCAGAGTTAGTTTTATTTTTTGATTTTCTGTGTTTGCTTCTGAACTTTGGTTCTCAGCCTTTGTCGGACCATACTTTTAGCTCTTTGTATCTGGTGACTGCGAACTCCGATTGACGTGCCGAGTGTCTCGCCGGAAAGCCAGTTGAATTCTGAAGACCTCCCGTTATAGCTTTGACTGCAAATTCATCTCATATTTTGCACTTTGAAAGTTGGGCTCTTCTCTTAGGCTTCCGGCCTGCTGCACTTCTAGAAAAAATTCTCAATTCCATCTTCTTCAAGTTTCAGATCTTCATTTAATACCTCCACTTTGACTTGAATTTGCCGGAGACTGGATCGTCGGATGCTCTGCCGGGGATATCCATCGCGAAGCTGACTGAAAACTGAGCAACTTCCATTTGAGATCCAAAACCTAATTCCTTCATCTGGTGCCCTAAAAAGGTGGGCGCCTTTCTTCAACTGGGGCGCCCAAATTCACCAGACTTAGAAAATTTTCATGACTTTTCAACTTTCTTTCTCGTTCCTTGTGCATGTTCATCATCTCATCAACACGCTTGAATGTTGAACTTGATACTCCTCGAATGGATGACCTCCATTGATGACCTTTAACTCCGTGATATAAGCTCGGTGTCAATAGACCCAGAGGGCAAACCGGGATTATTCTTTAAGAATCTAATCAAGACTACCGATACTGACATTTTGAGCTAATCAAAACCGGCCTGGACTCGGCCGGACTAACTTTCTATATTTTGTAAAACCTTTATTTTAGAAATTTTGCTACATCCTGCTTCGAAAAGAAACCTTAAAACCCGTAAAATCTTGATTATTCTCGAAAATTTCTAAAATAGCAATTTTCCTAAAATTTAGAGATGAAAAACTGAGATCTGGGTTTTGTAGGTTAAGCTGCTCTCAGCAGACCCAGATCGTCAGAAATTGAAAATTTTGTGTTTTAATCCTCCATGCAAGACATGCACACCCAAATTTTGACCTTTTTGACTGATTTAACAAGACTTTTACTCATTTCTTCAAAATGTCTAAGTGTAACAAAAAATTTTAATTTTGGGGTACAACACAATATACATATACATGTATACATATAATTATGCATATATTTTGAGCAGACCTGTTAAGGATTTGCAAGCAGATTTTACGAATAAGTTATAAGGAAGACTTAAGTAAACAACACACACACACACACACACATATATATAAACATATACATATACATATGTATACATATACATATATATATATATATATATATATATATATGTATGTATATATACATATACGTGTACATATATATGTATATATGTATACATATATCCATACATACATATATATATATATATATGAAGATTATCGAGAAGAAGCAAATAGAAGTGAAGCAATAAACGAATAAGAAATATATCGAGATCAATAATGGAATACATGTGAATGAGTGCAAGATTTCTGAAGGGTATGTATATGGAAAGAATATGCAAACTTATATAATGATGCAAGTACATTTATGCAGTTAATAAAAAGAGGGGAATCGTGGAGTGAAAGAATGAAGATTGTAATGTCCATCATCTGTTGAAGAAGCAACTTTGAGGGTGGTACTTTGCTTTGGAATTTGGTGCTTCCTAAAGGAGATATGGGTAACTCTCTAGTAGGTTGGTGCTTATGAATTCAGTTGTGTGAGTTGGTGCTTCTAGTTAGTTGGTGCTCACAAATTGAATGACGGGTTGGTACCTCTAGTAGGTTGGTGCCTACAAAATTTGTAAAAGGAAGATTAATAAAAGGAATATTTTGCCGTGGTTTTCTCCCATAAGGGTTTCCACGTAAATATCATATGTTAATGTGTTCTTCTCATGTGCATAATTATTGATGTTGATTAAATGATGTTATTGTGATTAATAAAATTTTAAATTAGTAAAAGATTGTATTATACAGATTCACTCCCGCCTCCCCGCCCCCCTCAATATAATTGTGTGCTTATCAAATTTGTTGTTCTTTGTTGTTTTCTCTTTGTTTACACACGAGGGTATTTCTCTCTTTGTTTACTGTTTAGTATTTCATTGTTTTCCCTTGGTATATTGGAGATATCACTTCCTATTTCCTTCCATACACATGAGGGTATCTCTCTATAGACTAGGAATTGATCCTTGTAGATTCATTTACTTTATTATTTAGTCCTAGACATGCATAGACTAAGTGCACACACTTTCGAAACCCCATTTTTTACTTATTGATTGTGCAGATCGAAGGACCAAAATATGGGATTGACCATTATAGCCAAGCTCTTGACCAAACCCAACAATTTTTCTTGTCTTGGCTATAATTTCTCGAAAGTTACCTTGGATGGAGGTTTCATGTCCCTCTTCCTTTCCTTTGTCATTTTGTTTCATATAGTTAACATTAGATTAATTTATCATTGTTCTATCATTCTTGGCAGTACTCTAGTATTCTTTGTTTGTTATTCTTGTCTCCTAGGTTGTAGAAATGGCAAATTCTTGAAGCATACATGAGTTTACTGAATTATCTAGACAACAATGCAAAGAATAAATGGAAGTGCATGAAAAGGACAACACGTTGTGCTAGCATTTGGGATGATGAACTCATCATTCTAATTTCCAAGTTCTTTGTTTCATTACATTTACTATTTTGTATTTGGCTTCTATTTTTACTTTAGTATACTTTGTTATTTCTACTTTTCCTTATTTCCATAAACCAACACACACTGATTGTATCTTGACACTGAGTCTTACAATTATTATACCTCGCACACTTAATGAATTCTCTGAGTCATTATGGTTTCCTAGGCGAAGTCATGGCTAAACAACAAAAAATAATCAAAGGTCTTACTTCAGCACCACTATAATGCTCAAACCCATGTGAGCTTCATTGCTTACAAGCCAAAGTGTGGAAATATGTGAAAAGAAAAGAATATCAAAATGAACGAAAAGAAAAAAAATGAAGATCAAAACACTTGGCTTCGGGTGTGCGGACATCTCTGTAGGTGTACACTCAATAACAAAAAAAAAAATTAAAAATAAATCACCGGAAGTAGAGCAATCTCCGTGAGATTATAGAGATAACCTCGTTGGGGCTATGGACGCTCGCTGGTAGTGAGGCTCTATCCAAGGATGCTTTTGGAGTTAAGACAAACCACACAAACAGCCATGATGGAACCAAAGAAGTCATATTGTTCTTGTGAGACAAAATAATCACATTTGCACACTCGTAATTGGAGGATAAAAGGTCTTGATACAATTTAGGATTCCTCTTTCCTTTTGAGTACTCTTCTTAGCCAAAGGGTAAGCTAGTTAGAATTAATCTAAGATTTCAAGTTTGAAGTGGATTCTATCTTTGGAATGTTCATGAACATTCCCCATGTGGAGTCGCTATATGTTGTGACCTATTTCACACATCACTCCATTACAATTTCATAAGTCCATTGCTTTGAGAGTTTGGAGTTAGGGTTTTGAGAAATCGTCCAAGCCAAAGAGGGAATTTGGGCTCAAAACAATGTTTGGACATCATCAAAGTGCTCAGAAGGCCCGAAAGACGAAAAACACCATTTCTTGGGGTCAATTCTGACACCTATTTTTGTGGGATTTTGCTTTCTTCGCTTTTTGCTTTTTTGATTTTTGGCACTTTGGGACCAATCTGGGAAGCAACTTTTTTGGCCTGCTTTTTGCTTTTTTCAGCTTTTTTGAAAGTTGACCCGGAGTAGGTCGCACAGGTCATGGCAACAACATTCCTCAGAATCAAAAATTTGTGTCTCCAAGTATAAAAAGCAAGGTAAAATCTCCAAGTGAGGTTTTGTTCCAGATGTTCCAGATGAACGTGAGGTAGGAATTCATCTAAGTATCAAGCATGGCAAGCACATGGTCAAGTTCGCTTGGAAGGAAAGGAGAAATGTCAAGACAAGTTCAAAGCTCGCCCAAGCTAGAAATATGGCAAGGCCAAGCCAAAGTCCACCCAACATATGGATATGGCAAAAGAAAGAGAAAGTCCGCCATGCACATGGTCTATCCAAGGAGAAGTCCGCCTGGAAGAAAATGAAGATGTCCAAGCACATGGTCAAGTCTGCCCAAGAGGAGATGGCAGAGATTAAGCAAAGTCCACCCTAGCTTACAGGATGGATGGCAAGTCAAGAGCAAAGTCTGCCTAGCTCAAGAAGGCACAATGTCCAAGCAAGGGTGAAGTCCGCCCAAGGTTGAACTGTCCAAGCATTGGAAAAGTCTTCCCAAGCTTGACATGAAAAGATCAAGATCCACCCTAGCTCCAAGATGAGATGTCCAAGAGAAGGTCCGCCCTTGGCAAAGCAATCACCAAGTCCGCCATAAAGCCAAATGACTAAAACCATGTTAAAATCAACCTGGGTAAAATGGGAATAAAGATGATCAAGTTCGCCATGGAAGATCGCCATGATAAAAAGATGAAAAGGTTGGAAAATTAAAATTTAAAACTTAAGATATTTTTTATATTTTTCCAACACTTAGAACAAATTTTCGAAATATTCAACACTTAGGAAAATTTCTGAGTTGAAGCACATAATTTCCAGAAAATAAAGTGTTTTTTTCTGATTTAAAGACAGAATTTTCAGAATTAAAGGAAGATTTACAGTCAAAAATATAGTTTCGAAGGTTTGGAATTTGAGTTTGACTGGTTTCTTTCATCCTTCTTTTGTCGTATTCACTTATTCTCGTGAAATTTGCAAAGTGCTTGGCCAATTTAAGTCTAATTTTTCACAGAATTTAGCTTTTTGACAGACTGAAAGTGAAAATTTCGAGCAAAGAGTCCAAGAAAATCAGAATTAAGATCTTAAAATTAATATTTTCTTCATGTTTGTTGTAGGTTGATGACCATCAAAGGAGAACCTTCAAGAAAAGCTCGCCAGTAAAGGATTACAGCTGGAGTCAAAGATCAATTCCAAGTGGAAGAATGTCACAAACACCAACCTCGGGCGCATGGATTTCAAAGATTTCAAAAGGAGAATGTATGGGCAAGATGGATTTTTTCCAACACCTATTGCTCGTCGGATGATGAGAAATGGCATTGTCCAAACAGCTGGATTTCCACTAGCTATGGAGTGTGTTGAGTTGATGGTCGAGTGTGCCATACATTACAATGCACAAGAAAGACAAATTATTGCGCCAGATAGGAGAGTATTGGCTCACCTTGGAGAGTTAGCCATTCAAGAAGCATTTGGGATACCAAATTACAACCAGACTTCCTATAAAACCAAAGAACATGCCAGAAAACTTTATGAGGACCAGCTTGAGCTCTATGCAACAAATGTGAATAATTTGTGGTTAGAAAAGCCTAGGCCTTCCCTCAAGTAAGTGCCAAAGAATTTGCTACATACCAACTTCAAAGAGGATTATGGTGATATCATTTTGCAGTTAAACAGAGTAATGGGTGTTAGCATTTGTAGCTTAGGGAGATATTTTCTCCTAAGTAAATATAATAAATAATTGTTAAGGCAAGTCGGCCTTATTATAATTAATATTTTATTTTTTTTAAGTGGCCGACCAAGTGAAGAGTCGCCTTGCTTGTGAAGAGTCTCCTTGCATTGTATATATAGAAGGAGATGTTCATCCATTTGATTATCAATTAAGTCATTGTCATTTTCACATTCTTTCAAGAAGGAGTAGCAGACCATCTTGTAGCAGCAGATCGACTTCAAGAAGAAACACTTCGCACTTCAAGAGGGAGTTCACACTTTTGAAGCAGATCATAATATTGCTTCAAGCAGATCGATATCAAGGAGAAATCATATGTGTTTGTATATTCGCATCTAGGAGAGGTGCTATCATCCATTACATCAAATCGGCCTTGTGTTTGGCCAAGTTGTAAAGCAGATTTCTGCTCTTTTCATTCAATATATAATGTATATATTTTGGCTAGGTTTTTGTCCCTCGAGGAGGAGGGTTTTCCAAGGGTATCTTGTTGTGTTCATTGTTCACTGTGTTGCATTTTTTATTGCTTACATTTTTTATCCTAAAACTAACAATGGGCAGCCCTCAAGGTACGCAATTTGAAACATGGATGTACTATTTTCTTGATGAGATCACCTCCGGTGTTAAAATGTTCAATTGGTCTCGAATAATCAGCAATAATCTTGATGAGCAGCTAAAAAATTTGGAAAGGACGAAGTCCTTTTATATGAGCTCCTACATTGTGTACTTGTTGGCCAAAAATTACAGATATACAGGTTGATTTGCAGAGGTGTGGTAAGTAATGGTGAAAATGAGTTTAAGCCCTATGACTGTTATCCACAGTTGCAACTTAGCAAGAAGACCCACTTTAGAAGGGAAAATGATGCCTTCTTGATGTACATCACCAAAATATTGCAGGGATGAACTCATAAAAGGCTCACTCAGGAGGCCAAGAGCTTGATAAGCAAATATGGATCCTGGTTTATCTAGTTTCCAAGATTCACGCATATAAGAGTTCAATGATTTACTAGATGTCCTTACCGACTTCCAATTTACCGTACCAACAAAATGGTCTTGCTCGAAGTCCTTAGACAATTGGAAACATATTAGGGCTTCCAGAGAACAAAGCAAAAAGCGGCCGTTTCCTTTCCATTTTTCATTGGAAATATGCTAAAGTCTTGCCCAACGACACAGGCAGCTGAGAGTGTCAGGTTGGAAATGTAGTGGTATCCATTCACATCTTCCCGATTCAGGCCTGATTTTGATCCTCATAACCAAATTGAGACAGTGAATGGAAAGAAGTATAGACATAAGGTAGACCTAGAGGATTTTTGGGCAAATGTTGTGGATGAGTTTGATATCAAAAAAAGACTATGGTCTAGATTGCTAGTAAGCTTGATCAGAACAACCGAGCTTTTCCGTGTGCCAGACCAGTTAGAGGATGATGGAGAATATGTCCAACCGTGCTATGATGAGAGTTGGCCTCTTCCTCCTATGAAATGGTCAAAACCAGAGCTTGCAAATCTAGCTACCTTGATGAGGCCGATTGTTAAGTATTCACAGTGGTGGGTTGATCAGCAAGTCTAGGGGTTAAGGCAAAGAAATTTGACCCTCACTTATGACTTAATGGGCGAAATGGAATCATATTCCTTGAATGCAAGAGCATCTCAAAGTGTAGAACTAATTGAAAGCACCAATTCCAGGAAAAGGAAGGAAGCAATTGATGACTCCACAAGGTTGAAGGGGAAGAAAATTGTAGACGAGGAACATGTTCAAAAGAAGCAAAGATCAGATCCATCCCATTCTGCCACATCTAGGAATGTGAACGAGGTATTAACTATTGAGGATGAGCCGTTGGCTGAAATAAGGATTCCTTCTCCAATCCATGAGGAGAACATTGAATTAATCCAACAAGACAATGATGAACCCACATCTCCTACAAGCACGGAGATACTTGAACCGGAAAATGAAATGGATATTCTAGATGAAGAATTTCAAGAGGGAATGATTTCCACTCCTAGAGGAGTTCAAGATATTCCATGTGCAAAAAGTAATTCGGAAGAGGAAGGCATTGAGCAGCCTATGATTCCTGATTGGTTAAAAGAAAGGTAGAAAATCAAAGCACCAGTGGAAGTTCAAGAAGAAGACTATATGGCCAATTTCTTGGCTAGGCTAGAAATGGTTTCTATAAAGAAGCTAGCCAAGAAGTTTTCCACAATTCAAAGAGATGAAGTCGGCTATCGTTCAGTGCAAATTACTATACCAACAGTGGACAAGGCAAAGAAAGATATTACTTCTCAAGAGTGTGCAATCACTACTATCGACTTGGGACCAACTACAAAGGGTCAAGAGGTTGAGGACTTGGACAATTTAGTCGCTTCCATAAAGGCAAGATTGGAAAAGGAGGTAGGAAAGAAGAGGGAATATAAAAGGGAAATTGAGCGCCTGAAGGAATATATTCAACACTTGACCAAACCTCTTAACCAAGGCGATCCATTGGATCCTCAGCTTTTGAATTCTTCGCAGGAAGCAGTCAAAGATTTTGAAGAAGAAATGGTAACAGCTAGAGAAACCAAGGAGTGGATGGCGAGCAGAAATGAAGAAGCAACCACCTTTATGGAAAGATTAACGTTGGTCTATGGACAGACTTCTTTGCTTTCCAGGATTGCAGTCAAGGTGGAAACATGGGATAACCTTCAGGTTGTTCAAGGCAGAATTATCTCGTGCCTTAAAGTATTGAAAAGAGTTCCAAAGCAGGAACTGATTGATGGAAAAATAGTCGAAGCAGGGGCTGCATATGATTTTGAACACTTGATACTGGGCATTGGTTGCATGAAGTGAAGTCTTGGAAAAAGTGAAGGCCGATGGTATCAAAGCTGAGGAACAAATAAGAGAGATTCAGAATAAAATTTTCCTTGGAGCTGTGGATATACTGGAGAAGGATACAAGCCGAGAAAACAATATGCAGCTGGAAAGTCTAAAGCTTAGAACTCAGGAGATATTCTCCACCATCACCAGACCAATCCTGAAGCAGAATTTGACTAAGGCATCAAATTTTTTGTCCATCCAAGATGCCTTCTAAAAACAGGAATTGGAATGGGAGACTGCTTTCGCCGTGTGTGCAGATGACTTAAACAGATTGGAATTCAACGTGCATATGTTGCCACATGTCACGATGGAGGAGGTTAGCCCAATGGTGTCCAAATTCATTAAATACACTGCCACTCAAGAGGATAGGGATGCGCCTCCTAGAAGATAGCTCCTCGTGCCCCTTGTCCTCCATGCACTTGTTATTGATATTATTCTAGGAATCCCTAATTAGGGTTGATGTGTCTTAATCTCAGCCATTGATCTTAGATTGATCTCGGCCTTTCATTTGTTTTTCAGAACTATATATAAACTCCTATTCTCTCATTTCATGCTATGAAGAGAGTTTTATGAAATTGTTGCTTAGAGCTACTTGGATAATAAAAGTTCATATTGCAAGATTGCTTTGAATCCTTCTTGTTATCAAGTGGTTGCATGGTTGCATATCTCCTTCAACATAGAATAGATTTAGAATAGAATTTGATTTGCACGCTTGTTAGATGAATGAAAGATTTGATAGTATAGATTGGTGAAACTATTGCTCATACTTTC
>VDFB02176181.1:0-23442 GCA_007258455.2 Sequoia sempervirens | reverse complement strand
TGAAATGCTAAATCCTTTTTATGTCAAAATAAATCACACAAGCACTACTTTTTTTTGTAGACTACATATTGAGTTTTCTAACCATTATGATGTTTATCGATGTATATGTGTAGATATGCATACTGACAATGTTTTGCAGGAATGTAACATAAGGCCTCCACCTAAATCCTCAAGGGAATTCTTATCTTCCATTTTATGTGAAAGAGAGGATGGTCAAATTTTTTACAACAAGTCATGTTTGGATGGAACATGTGATCAATGTGGTGGCATGCAACATTTTCCAATTTTCCAACACATGGCTAATACACACACAATTGGAGACAAAATTGTTGAATTTGGAAAATACAAGACAATGGCCTACAGTCTAAAAGATGGGAAAGAAGCAAAGAAGTGTGAATTGGCCAGTGATAAGATTCTAGTATATTAGTTTATGGGCATTTTCCGTGATCAGGTGGTGTATGAGTATGCAAGGCATACACATAGAGCTCAATGGTTGGATTGACAGTTCAAGTTATGCAAGGACATGTTTCCACTTCACAACATCATTTCAATTGTCAACTTCACAGAGAAATACACACTACAACAACAAAACGAGGTGCAATCATAGTACTACAACTCCATGTAGGTTGCTATATTTGTGCATATAACATTCATTCATGCAAATGATAGTACATACGATAACAGGAAAGTATTGATGGGGTATCACTTTTACATCAGTGATGATCACACACATTCTACCAAGTTTATGCAAGGTTTCTTTCAGATGTTCTATGCTGATTTGGCTAGTAGGGGCATATCATTCATTCAACATATCATATGGTCAGATAACTGTACATCACAATTCAAGAATGCCAGAATTTTTTACTGATTGAGTAGGATGCATAGGATTAGTGGTGTTCAACATATGTGGAACTTCTCAAAGGCTGAGCATGGAAAGGGGAAGCATGATGGAGTAGGTGCATGTGTCAAAAGAGCCCTAGCATGAGAAGAGTTAAATTACAAAGATAGTGTAAAGTTGACAGATGCAAGATCAATTGTCAAGTGGTGCAATCATGCAATGGGTTCAGGTAGTCAAGGTAATTCTTTAGTTCATAGATTTTTTCATTTAGTAGATGATACCAACGTTGCAAAATATGAGGATTGTTGTACACTAACAAGATCGAGCGAGCTACACTCTTTTAGAAGCTCCAATGCAGGTACACATCGACTATCCATATGTGAAAGATGGCATGCTTTTGTTCTGCATGTACACTTCAATCATGGAATGATTGCGAGTCAACAGAGTGGGTTGATGAATGGTCTGTAAGAAATCTAACCCCACTTGACAATTATCAGCTCCTGATGGCTCTACAAATCATGGAGATGCAATCATCCGTTGACTTTGATCATGTATCAGACCTTGTAGAACCAGGTAATATATCTTACAGGTTTTATTTTGATGTTCATTAAATACATCTAACAAGATGAACATATCAATGTAGGGCACAAATATGCGGTGATTGTAGATGAAGGAAATGAAGAGGATATAGATTATTACCTGTGTCATTGTATTAAGGCCAAAAATGAAATTGGAGGGCCCAGTTATAGATGGAGAAAACATAGAATATCCTACAGGTTCGATGGTTGTTACTAGAACATGGCTAAGAAGGTACCCAGTTAATAATGTTGCAGTTTGGTTGTTTGAGGACTTTGACATGCATCAGAAGATTCTTCACTACTCAAACCTTGTCGTCGCCAAAAAAGTTCATTTGATCAAATATAAGGGCAGACCTATGAACAAGAACTTATGGAAAGTGTGTGAGTCTGACCACGAGGCAATACTTGACACAATAAAGAGTAGAGCAGACCCAAATGGTTCCTTGGATTGATTGGTAAGTATGTACATTGAATTTGTAAAGTCATGTTATTGATCATTTCTTTATTTCAATCGTTTAAGTTTGATTGTATAAGGGTTTTCAAAATTGCATTAATGTAGATATGCAAAATGATGTTTATATGTTGCTCTCTATTTGGTACAGGGGCACCAAACTTCAGTGGTTGTCATTAGGGTTATGAAGTCTTGTTTTGGCTTGGATAAGGTCATACAAACCATTTATTGATGTAATAAGTCTATTTTAGTGGTTATTAGTGAGTTAGAAGGTTTTAGTTGCAAATTTTCTAAATTAGTGCAAAGTGTCATTTTTCAAATTTGAAGTGCAAGAAATGCATAGTGGGGAAACTAAACAGTCAGGGAAGGCCAAAGGTCACTTGTGGCGTTGATTTTCAATAAATTCTTAATTAAGGGAGTTTAATATATGTATGTGAATCTCGAATGAAGGAGTGTGTGGAGAAGAGTGGAAGATTTTGTACAAGCATTGATCAATAAAGCTCTATTTTCTTTGTAAATCTAAGTTTGTTTTTCTCTTTTTTAGTGTTGTAGCAGTGAATTGCATGAGCCCGTACTTAAGGGAATTAAATAAAAATGTTTTTATTTGGGTAGAGGGATGTGTTAGCCACATTTTTATTTTTGTGGCATTGAAATCCATCTTGTTTTGAGCTCTTAGGGTGGATTTTAATGTAGGCGGGTCTGGAAGTCTAAATTTCAAGTTTTAAGGTCATCAAGTGATTTAATGGCTCATTCCACCCAATGTATATACTGTAGCTCAGAGTAATGAGTCCATTAGGTTGGGAATAGGTTAGAATATTATTCTTAGAGCAGGGGAGATCATTTTGGAGTCATGGCATGTAGCCTTGGGTGTGAAAATGTGTCATTTTGAGTGAATTTGAGTGGTTTTAGAGTGTGAATGGATGAAATCCTTTGGGGCAGTCATTTGTGAGATTCTTTTGAGCATGTACAAACATCATATGGTATGATTGGGGTGTTGGATGTGAGAGTTAATTGTGGGAAGAGTGATTTTCAATAAGGCTCCATGGAAAACCTAGGTTTGGTGGCTTGAGTGTGAGGGTTTAGTGGATTGGTAGCTTGGTGAGCAGTTGGAGCTCTGAAAATTGTGAAATATTAAGGTTGGTAACCTATTTAATGAATTTCCATGGTGTTTGACTTGATTTTAGGTGTTTGGGAAGGTGTCTCTTTGGAAAAGAGGAATAATTGGCCTAGTTGCCCCTACGGTACAGTGGGATTTTGAAGAATACATTGAAAAACCCATCTACAGGCCTCCTGTGACCTTATCACCACTTCAAACACCCTTGTTTAAGCCTACACATGCTTAATAATCCTTAATATTATGTTTCCCCCAAACTTCACCCACTTTTAGTCTCTAAAACCTTAATTTTCCATTATAAAATGCACTTCTCTCAACTAGGGCTTCATGCCGAAACATACACATGACCTGCCTAGTCCTTGCAAACCTTCAAACACATCAAACCTCACTAGATCTCACTAAAACCAACTGGTTCTAGCCTTATTCAAAACAAATTCTTCAATCTGCTACTTCAACCCATGCCTTTTAGGCCTGAATTCATGCATTATATACTTGCTTGTCATTTGAATTGTCATTAATGAAATTATATATTAACTTCTATGTTTATCTTATTTTCCTCTTGTAGGAGTAGGTGTTGGAACACTTGAAGGAGTAGGTGTTGAAACACCTTAGGGAGGAGGTGTCAAAACCCCTGATGGAGATAAAGAAAAAGAGATGCCTAAAGAGGTACGTGTTTATTTTATTTTGTGTTTAGTAAATATGTTCCTATTACTGACAATTGTATGCTAACTTGTATCAATTTGATGTTTTTGTTCACATATATAGATTGACATTGGAAAAGTTGGTATGATTGGTTCTTTGAGAGGGGCATATTCTAGGACTCATGACGGTTTGAAGAGACGTATATATGAGGTAATCAAGATTTCAATTTTAGAGTTCAATTATAATTCAATGTATATTGATTTTGATGTTAATTATTCAATTTTAAATTATATAATATAACTAATCTCAATTGTGTTTTGAATTTTTCTTGTGCAGTTACCTACAAAGCCAAAAAGTTCTTCAAAGAGGCTCTATTTTGATGATCCACCAATAGTTTAGGATGAGATAGACATTTTGGCATGTATATTTTGAATAGATATCGAGATGGAATATGCCACATTTTGTAAAACTTTGTTTGAGTTGGCTTTGATGCCATTTTTGTATATGGACATACACTTGATTATTGGATAATTTGATATATAGAAGTTGAGAATCAAAATAATTTGTTCATCATGTGCATGTTTAAATTGTTGAAAAATTTAATCTTGAGCAATGGTTAAATATCAATGTACAATAGCATAAAAAATAATGGTTATATTATATAGTTGACAATAAAAAATAATGAATAATGGTTAAATTATATCATATAATGCTTAGTTATATTATGGTTAAATTATATAGTTTAAACAACTTTGAAGACAAGAACAATGGTAAAGTTTAACATTTTAACTTTAAATTTTAAATACACAAATGTCATTGTCTCACACTACATATTTCATATTGCATTATCATTGCATATTGAATTTCATAAAATATAATACTTTTGTGTTAATAAACATGCCAAAGTGATGCAGAGTAGGGGGGAAAACTCTCAACAAACCAACTACCCTTTAATCTTCCTTCAAAACACAAAACACCATTGGACAATCATGACCAGGGTACATAAGCACTAAATCAACAATCATCTTCCAATGAAACACTCACCAACACTCCAAAACTCAAAACCCTCACTTTTGACAAGTTTCAATGGGGGTTTATTAAAAACCTCACCTCCAGACCTTTTCTCACTATTTAAATGCCTCCAACACCTTCAAATATGTTTTCCCTTGCTTAATTAACTTTTACAAAGTGCTTCCCCAAGTGTTTTCCATCACTACCTACTCTTAACCTCCAAATTTCACTCAAAATACACATTCTTGACAACTAGGCATCATGACCAAACCCTCAAATGGCCACCCTACTTCTAAAATCATGCACACATTCCCCCTAAACCTAATTATGCCATTCCACTCAGTTACAATAGAATACAATGGGTGGAAAAGACATTTGGTGGAAATTTCCACGTTGCCCTTGTGGAAAAAGCATGAATTTAGGCCTAGGAGGCATAACTTGAAGTAGCAGATTAAAGCAATAGTTTGGAAGAAGGTTAGAACCTAGTTTTTTTAGTGTCATCAGGTGGAGTTTGATGTGATAGAAGGTCTGTAAAGGTAGGGTAGGTCATTTGGATGTTTGGGCTTGAAGCCCTAGTTGAACAAAGCGTGAAAATGGGTGAAATTGAGAGGTTTTAAGAAGGAAATGTGTGAGAAATTTGGGGGAAGCATAATTTGAAGGTGAATTAAGTTTGTGCAGAGTGAAATAAGAGTGTTTGAAAATATTTTGAGGTTGAATGAGGTCTGGAGATGGGTTTTTCAATAAACACCTGCTTATTTGGTGAAAAATGAGGGTTTCATGAAAGAGGGTCTTAGCAAGCAAGTTTTGACTCAGTGGTTGAAGAATTTGTGGTTTTGGAGGTAGTTTGAGGACTTTCCAATGGTATTTTGAGTGGGAAGCAATATTGAAGGAGATTTCCTTTGTTAAAGTGGGCTAATTGGAGCCCTTTTCCAGTGTTTAACACTAGTACAAAAACAACAATATATGACTAAATAAACTACTAAAAATTGCATATAAATGACTAATTTTGGTCATGTGACCATTAATAGTTTATTGCCGGTCATTTATAATGTGACAAATTTATGACTTAAACTATTTTAGTCATTAATTTAGTCATATATTTAGTCATTAATTTAGTCATTGATTCTTGTTAACTAGTCATTTATTTAGTCATTACTTTAGTCATATATTTAGTCATGGTAGTCATATATTTAATCATTGTAGTCATATATTTGGTCATTGTATTCATTTATTTTAGTCATAGTAATCATTTATTTAGTCATGGTTTAATCATTTATTTGAGTGAATCAATGATTTGAGTTATAAATTAAATATAACTTAATTAATTCTCACAAATTTATGCATATAAACTTCAAATATCATAGATATTCAAAAAAAAATTGTATTGAATTAACATGAAAAAAAAATGCAATCAACAAACAATTTTATGCATATAAAGCTCAAATATCATAGATATTCAAATGTTTTTTTTGTATTGCATGAAAAAAAAAATACAAACAACAAACTGCATAACCAAAGGAATTACAAACAGCATACAACTGCATAAACAAAGATCCGATAAGTACATCCTTCATTGCACTCTTGGTTGTCATGGAAGACAAATCCAAGATACGATACAAATGCTACAAACATTGAAGGGGGAAAAAACATGAAAATATATAGTAAATGTAGTTATATTATTTGTGGTGCATATATTGCCTAATTTCGAGCAGCCTTTCCATCCCATTCCAGTCGAACAACCCTTGAGAGATGATTGGAAGGATTCAAATGAGAAGGATGGCAACTTCCAATCTAGAAATCTCGTTGGTCATGGTCAGATGAAAGTAAAGAGTGCATGTTCACCTCTCCAATTTGATGAGCTACAACCTAAAAATAAGATTTCAATGAGGGTTTTAGAATATGTTTATTAAAATGAAAATACACTTATTAAAATGAAAATACAACCAAGATCTAATAATGAGCACATTTAGATTTTTACAATATGGCATCCTTTACCTATTTCAACGGTTCTGTGAGATTTCCTAAGACAACGGAGATGATAAGAACACTTTCTTAAATATTTATTAGGACAATGGAGATGATAAGAACACTTCCTTAAATTTTTCTTAGGACAACGAAGATGATAAGAACACTTCCTTAAATATCAATCAAAATTTCAGCTGAAAATTTAATTATGGTGAACTATGCCAACAGATGTAATATGGAAACAATAAATTCTTTAACCATGCAGGCATGGTGACATCAAATAAGGTCTTATCACCTTGGATAGGCAATTGTAGTCTTTTCTTTAGATATATGCATCATTTGAATTATTGTTGCTCGAATTTTGTTTCAATCAAATAACCTCATGCTTGTTATGGAATTAGTATTCTCAAGTTTTGAACCCTCTACGGTACTGCTTTAAACTATTAACTTGAGAATAAAGGATACAAAGAATACATTAGTAGATGCTATGCACTGAAGCAGAGATTTGTTTGCATTTCTACCTATAAGATGATCATTGGTGTACTTCCATTGTGCATTTTATATCATTAATGCAATATTTGTAAGATTGCAGTTCAATACTAGGAAAAGATAGTTCTTATATAAAAGTCATAAATTGGACCTACTATTCTACAACAACAAAATCAAAACATGCCATGCAAAAGTACCTTTTCTAGTAAAGATGATTCAACAATTGTCATCCTCATTGATGATTTCCCAATGCTTGCTACAATTACATCTTCTCATAAATCAAACATGCCTGTATTCCCAGGACATTGTGCCCTACTGCAGAAAGTAGCATTGCATCTACTACAATAACATAGCACAAGAAAAATCAACTTAAGAAGACAAAATCCTAGTGCAGATAACAAACATCGAATGCAAAATAAAATCAAAAAATATAGAACAGAGAAAATTGGCAATATTTTAACAGATGTATATATTTTCTCTCAAGAAGTAAACAAGATGAAATAATGGTTCTATAATGAAATTAAAACAATTATATGTGGTAAGGAAGGATAAGGAAACATATGAAGGTATTTATGGATGTGTTTGCATTAATTGTAGGAATCTAAAATTTTGATTAAGATCTCATCATCTTGAGATTGACACAAAGGACAGGGGAAACAAAAAATCTATAAGAGCCTTTATGCTTTCTATGAAAGTAAGGATAAGTCAGTAGACACATATAATTTTGCATTGTTCTATACATCCATATATTAGCTTAAGTTGATAAGACGAAGGCTTAAAATAGAGCTAGAAAATATTTAAAAATTATGTAGCCTTTTCTAGGCTACTCACTAAACAAGTGGTTAGATATATCGAAATTTAGGAAATGAGATTTGATATATTACAAATAGGTTGATTTAATGTAAAGTGAAGGTAATATTCAATAGAGATTATTATGTAAATTGTAGATAAACTGCAACACATCTTGTGTAGAATCTATTCTCCATTGCATAGCTCCTATAGGGTCTCCTCTAGACACAGTATAACTATTATCATCTATTCTATGCATTTGAAAGAAAAAAAGTGAATGCCATACATTGTTTGATAGAAAAAAAACATAAAGGTTTGGAGTATACACAACCTTCTCCTTGAAACTTGTGATATGCAAAATGTCAATGCTTAGACATGGAGATTATGGAGAAAAAATGTAAGGATTTCCATAAAGATGTATTCCCCCACAAATTTCAAAATAAATCAATTAAATTATTTAGTGAAAGTTAAAAACATAATACTCGAACACAAATAAACCAAATGAATTCACTATATAAGGTAGAATTGTCACATATTACCAAGAACTTGCTTGTTTTGATATGTAGCTGTGATGAACATGTGTTGTAGAGAAGATGTTACAAATCTTAATATCTTGGCATATTTCAAGTAGCGTCCAGATTGCCAAGTCATTGATGAGTGAGCTGATACATCACATTCAAATTCCTATCTATATATAAATATTTTTATATTTTTCAAATTCCTATCTATATATAAATATTTTTATACAACCATCCCCAAAACCCATCCCCTATTGTCCTATTGTCCCCATCTTTGTCCCCAAAACATCGTGGAACATAATATAAGTGTAGTATTTGAAAAAGTAACAAGGGACACCAAAGCAAAATGAGTTGTCCTATCCTAAAATATTAGAGACAACTATCAACAGCCAAAATGTTCATTTAACGAAAAATCCCAAATGATTTATAATAGATAATAGATTAGTTTTTGTCAGGATCAGAAAGGAATTTAATAATTTTGATAGAATAGAAATGAAAGGATATTGGTGTTTGGTACATTGGGAAAACATGGAACTCAACCACATACTAGTCCCTCAAGCATATTAGGAAGAAAATATAAAAACACATGTATCTTAAATTACAAAACATAAAAAAATGAACAAAAGATAAAAGTAAGGCCTCATGAAGTTGATTAAGGACAAACTTCATTTATCACTAGAAGAAATCATTACAAATCCATTGCAAATGATAGAACCAAAAGAAGCATAATAGGAAGCAAATATAAAAAATGTGTATCTTAAATTACAAAACATTTAAAAATGAACAAAAGATAAAAGTAGGGCCTCAAGAAGTTGATTAAGGACAAACTTCATTTATCACTAGAAGAAATCATTAAAAAGCTATTGCAAATGGTAGAACCAAAAGAAACTACAAGGGGCCCAAACTCTAGTTATCATTAGACCCTGATAAATGGTAAAATTGAAAAGTACAAACATCAAAAACTATAAAGAAAAGTAGCATAGAGCACTAAAATCCTTCACTAATAGTAAATACATTTATGGTATTCCATCTCCTAGCAAACTTGCTAATAAGGCTTCAAGAAATTTCCCAAACACCAAGTGGCCTAAATGGACAAGTTGATTTTCTAGTGTAAATTTAAACAAATCTCACAACCTCATTTGTTATTTATTGATATACCTTATTTTTTCAATTCCATAATTAAAATGCAATAAACTTCTCACTGTGCATGAATATGAAACTTTATAAGTCCATCAAGTGGTTCATCTCATGACAAAGAATGCAAAAACAAAGGTCATTTCAAAAAATAATATAATGATCTAAGTTTTGGCATTGTTTAAATATTTAGCTAATTTTAACAGCAATTGATGAAGCCAAGATGAAAATCCAAATGTGGACCAAGTGTTAGGAGATTACTATGCAAAACCCTATAATCTAAGAGATTAATATGTAGAATGCTGCAAACTATTGGAACTTTAAATACAACAAAAAATTGATTGGGTTTTAAATCTAAAAGCAAGAATAAAGAAGCAAAACTCTAAAGTAAAAAGATATAAAACCAATTACAAAAATCTAAGCATCAAAGTAATTTACCTGGGGTAGTGATGCCATCTAAGTTGAAGTCTCCCATAGCTTTCTATAAATTAATATATTTCCCATGAACAAAAAGAAAACACAATTCCATAAGAATGGGTAAAAAATTCAATTCAAATACCAAATATGCAGATATATCAGGTACCTTTGGAAAGTTGTTAGCGGCATCCATCTTGGCAGCATGAGGAGCTATATTTTGTTGTGCAAATTGCTCAACGCTTTGTTTGAACTAGAAAAATACATTTTAACATATCAAAATATACATTAACATGCATGTCATATTAACAAACAATAAACAATATTTATCGAACTATTTTGAAAGAAATCAATCCATTATGTATGATTTTAGTAGACATAAAATATACCTCTATCCACTGTGATAATATTTCCAGTATTGGGATACATGAACATCGCCTACTACTCAATAAAATAATTACTATACACAAATTAAAGTTTATAAAAAAGATTAAAGGAGGCCATGTGTTGTGGGTTTTCAAGGTCTGGGAGGGATCTACTTTTAGGCATTTCAGTACATACATTTTAGAGTACCCTCAGGATATTTTCCCCTTGGTTTGGATGGAAATAAAGATGACTGTCTGGGTGAATGGACAATTGTTTCACATAGTAAAGTTAAATTTCAAAAGAAAGTTAGATGAAAATTATTGTAGTCTGACTGTCAGCTAGTTCTCTGCTAACTATTTCTTGGTTATGTGTGACCTAGTTTGGTTTGCAGGCCTGCTTATTGTTGGTCTTGTTATGGTTGATGATTGACTGTCAGCAAGGCTTACGTTGACTATTCTTTTGGTTCTATGTGGCTAGTTCAGTTTGAAGGCCTGTTTGTAGTTGGTCTCTTATCTGTGTTGTCACATTGCTATCTTTTCATTTTTGTACAAGGTTTTGGTCTCTTTCAAAACCTCAGCTTTTATTCTTAGAATAAAAAGAAATCATAAAAATTATCCAATATGGAATATTCAAGCAATTACAAATCAATCAAAGGCTATTATCATAAAAATGTATATGTGCGTGGGTCTGATTGCTTTTCTTCTTAGGAAGTAAATGGATTTCCAAATAACCTGAATCTAATTCACTCTTAAGTCACATTATTTAAAAGATGACATAAATTTATTGCAAATAATCAGTAACAATTTATAAATGATATTTATGTGCTTATATATGTTGCATTAAGGAATCAAAATGCAATAGCTTATACTTATGATCTAAAGTCAACGGGGAGAGATAACATCAATCTTGATTATGCTTCAAGAAGGGGATATGTTTGGTACAGGAAAAATTCAGTATATTGAGCATTCCAAATAATACAAATGATAATGTAGCTATAAATAAACTTTAATCAGAAAGAAAAAAAATCTCAATCAAAGGACATATCTATTCATAAGAAATCATATTAATACTTGACTCTTGACCATTCTAATCAAGCATTGCTATCAAACTATTGTTTCCTTCTTGAAATATGTTCTTACACACTCAATTTTATATACAATACTAACCACCATGAGTAGAATTTGATGAATCTCTCCTACCCCTCACAAATTGTTTTCAATGTTAATCATTTATAAAATGTCACTTGCAGAAAAAAATTGTGATGAGAAAATGTGAGTGGGAATAGGAGTAGAAAGTATCTCATAGCAACAGATATAGTTGTTGAATAAAAATTGCATTATGAACATAAATGCAGGAATTAATCAAAGACTTGAAAAGAAATATAGTTTATCAGACATAAATATTTCAATAGCAAGTCAAATTTCTTTTGATTTTCAAACATGCATATTGTTTACTCTTTTCTTTCACCAATCTTGGTTTTGAACTCTAGAAACTACTAACAAAACCAATATGTATGAATTAAACTACTAGCTTCCAAGTGGTACATACGTTTACGTCCTTTGTCAATGAGTCCTTGCATCTCAACATAGCATCACCTAGAGTACTCAATTTTTTATAAACAAGATATATGATTTGAGAGATTTAAAAGAAAATGATGGAAGTTGGACTGACTACTTGATGGAAGGCCTTTAAGAAAAACTAGATGAAATTGTTTACAAATAGATAAAACATTTAAATACATACACACCTACATGAAATTTAATCCTTTGCTAGCACAATGCCACCGACTTGAACAAGCAGGGATAAAATATACCTTACCAAAGTAATTTATAGGCATTGCTTCTTTTTCCAAGATAAGACTGATAAGCTAAAAGAAAGGGAAGATGTCAAATAGATGGGGAAGGAATACCATGCATATAAAATATATGGTTTCTAATAACAATAAGGTAACTAACCAATTTTGGACTAGATGGGGGAATATTGCAAATTAAGGAAAATGGTTATTTTAAACTTGAATGAAACCAAATGACATTGCTACACATCATAAACAAGGTTACCATTGAAACCATAGAAATAATGCACCTTATAATGTAAAATGAGGGAGTTTCAATTTCAAAAAGGAAAACAGGAAAGAAGGAAACATACAAATACATTGGAACCAAACAATGGTATTTATTTTTGGTAAACTCACACTACCTAGAAAGGTGTAGATTAAAGGAGTATCCATACATGAAATTTGCAAATCATGATACATTACTATTGGCTATGGAATTAAAATATGATCAGTTGCAACAATGAAAATGCATGGAATTATGAGGATTCAATATACAACATTTATTTTGATTACAAATTCTAGAAAGGATCACTATAGGCAATGGAATTCAACATGCAGCTACACCATAATTTTTAGATGTATAATCAATTAAAAATCTTACCCGATTTTCAATAAACTCCTTTGAGAAGTATCCTAGAAGGTCCTACCATGTCATAAATTCAATGTTCTTAATCAATTTAAGTTGTGCATCGACACTCACAACACGCATCAAAAAGAGCATTTCATATCAATAAATTTTCACCTCAAGTTAAGAGAAGCTCATAAAGATGAATAATGTACTGATTACAATTTGGTGCTTAGATATGTCAACAGTGGATTAAACACAACTTTAATAGCAATGGAAAATTTCTCTTAGTGGTGTTCTCAAATTAGGCATTATTCCAGGATGATTTCCTTTATGATATTCATTGTTTCCAAACTTTATGGTGCATAAACTCATCGAGTGAAAAGGTGGCATCAAAATAAAGTCACTCTTAATTCAAATTTTCATACTTAATAAACTATCATAAACATTATTTTATCTTTGAAATTGCTTCTAGGTAATTAGGTCTAAAAGATCGAGTTTTGTTAGAAAGCCAAATGGGAAAGAGTCCACCAACTTTAGCAGTATGTGTATCACTTATTTTAGCAAGGCTTATTTCCATCACCTAATTTAATTCTTAAGAAGCAAGCATTACCATATGGAAAACCATCCCCAGTAAAATAAATCACGGGGTTAGCAAAAACAAGAACAAGTGATGTACTACATGAATAATACTGAATATTCTATTAAGGATTTACAATTGATTTTGACCAAGAAAAACAATAGGGTATGTAGGATCATGATGGGCCAAAAGGTATCGATGGGTATGTGGCTGACGACTTTTTTTTTACCAAAATTTGATGAAACGAAAAGGGTTTTTAAAGGAGATTCCCATCTTTCCACCAATATAAATTATGCTTTACTTTGAATTTAATAAGTAATTATTATTCATTTTCTATTCAAATTATGACTAAAGTCTTATTGATAGATTGATTGAAAAACATCTATAGCTTTCAAGCGGTATCACATTTTTTGAATCCAAAACATGCGTCACATTCTATGCTTTGCATAATATAGGATTAAAAATAAAAAATGAATTTCATGAAATTTTTACCAGTTAAGGAGGTTCAGGATATACGAGTTTTTATATTTTTAAAAGTTGTAATAAAAATTCATAATTAATTAATTTACTTAGAAAAAATTACAAAAAATATGCATCACATCGGGACATATCCTCTACTTATATCTAAAATATTATAAAAAAATATTATAATTTTATTGTGGTTAGGGTGAACGATAGACACCTACTTCTTATTTTTTCCCTGAAATTTAAGTACCACTAGATTGAAATTTCAAATTTTCACCAAATAGATTTTTTTTTTTAAACAAACCTAGTAGTTTAGAGACTACATTCAATTTGCTACAAATTTATATTCTTACATATTTTTTGAAATAATATAGATAACTTAATCAAATTTTTATGTCAAGTTGCCTAACTCTGATTTTTTTGATTTTTTTGCCACTCAAGGGCCCATTTTTTCTATGATCCGCACATACCCAATAGGGATACATCCCAATTAAGAATGATAAGTACAAATAGGCTAATATTGCCTAGACAAGAGTATACAATTAAGATGCAACTAGCCACTGAAAAGGCACCGACACTATAGATACTACAACAATCACATGATTTTGATTGTAAATTGTCACATAAATTTTGCACTTGGTAATACATCAAGAATATGTATACTTTGGTATTCTCAAATTTCTAGTCAAATGGGATGAGTTCCAAAAGCAAGGCTCCAATTTCAAATCCCCCATGAGACACAATAAATTGTTCAAATTGGGTTAAATATTACACTAAATACAACTCTCCAGGTGTGGCATACTACAATGAATGAGTCCAGGTAGAAGTCTCAGGTGAATTTGACAGATGAAATACCCCTTGTTCATGGAATCTAAACAAAAAGATCACCTTGAAAGGGAAATTTACCAAATCAAAAAATTATACATATTTCCAAGTTTTACCCCCATTGGCAAAGTTGGTAAAAGTTAAATAGAATCGTTTAGGTCATCTTGTGTGCAAAACATGGAAGTATACACAAACGGTGTCAACTGTCTAACAGAGTACCATAAACAATTTCCATCTCATGGAAAGAAGTAATTATAGAGAAGGTTCATATGAATTTATTGATAATGTTTTAGGAAAAAAATGCAAATATAATTGACAGGTGTAAAACCAAATTCCACAACATTTTCCAACATCCTTCTAGTATGTACAAAATGGAAGCTTTGGAACCAGGTAATGATATTCATCATAGTATAAGGGATAGGGAGAATTCATCAGATGTTATAGTTATACTGCCTTGGTAGAACATGTATGCAAAAAGTGGAAGAATAGACAAGGCACATAAGTTGTTTGACTAAATACCTCAAAGAAAATGTGACCTCATGGAATGCCATGATTACAAGATATGCACATAAAAATGGATTTGATGAAAAATATTTAGAAACATTTAAACAAATACGAAATAGCTCATCTAAAATCCTACATGGCATTATTGAGATACGACAAATGTGGACACATAGAGAAGTTTATCATAATATGTTGAGGCGTAGACAAAGGTGGTTAACTATTTTTCATAATACCTCCAAGAGATGTCATTTAACGAAATATAATGATTGAAGGATGCACCCAAAATAGACTTGTTGAAAAGGATTTAAAAGCTTTCATGAAAATGACAATGACAAGTATAAAACCGAATCACATGACCTTTGCTATTATTATCCCTATTTGCACTGAATTGGGATCTTTACTATCTTATGGCATCTTAACTAATTTTTATTGGCTATGATGTTCCTGAATTCAGTTACATTGAAAGAATTCTTTACATCAAGTAATTAATACTATTAAATTTTACCATTAATTTACCTGCTCATGGCACTCAGGATCCAACAAGACAAATCGAGAGGAAAAAGAAAGGAATAAATTAAATAAAAGAAATAGTTGACCCACAAAAATATCACGAATAAATTGGATCTATTGTAGACCATTTCTAACATGAAAATAATCAACATTGTAGATATAGTTGCATAATTCCATCAAGAACAGGTTTTTGTACCACTATCTTAAACTTGCTTAACTTTATTGAAATGTTCATATGTGAAATATTTTTTTCTATCAACATATCACAGGTTCACTATCAATAACATAGACTCAAACTTAAGAGCAATGCTCTCTTTTATATTATACTCTTCTCCTAGCAAAATCTAATCAGTCAAACTTGCAGTAGCTACAAGCAATTAAGTGCTAAAACAGAGTGTTGAATGCTAAGGCTAAAGACTCAAGTATTTTCTCTCAAGGAAATGAAAACACCATAACCATGATTAACTATAGTAAATATATTGAATGTGACCATTACTAATTGTAATTATAAAATGATCTCAACTGTTCATGATTAAGAATTGACCATGATTGCAGCGGGGCCCTAGCTCAATTGGCTAAAGCATCCTGTTGCAAGCAAGAGATCATGAGGCCTAGTCTCACCCCCATCCTCGTGGCATCGGAGGGCATGTCGCACCAGCGTCATCGGTCACATGAAAAAAAATTACCATGAACACTACAATTTATAGGGGGGCTACCCAATTCCTGCAGTCTAATAAAAAAGGATTGACCATGAGAATTGACCATGATTATCAAGGATGGGCTTTGGCAGTAAAAAATTTGGAGCTTCCAAAGAAGAGCCCCAGGTTCAAATCCTCTAGACATGATTAAGTGTTGAAGTTGTATAAATAACCACATCTAACTCACCAATTGTGTGGCATACCCCAGTGTACAAGGCCAAGCACAAGTTCCAGGTGACTTTGACAAAAAGATACCCCTCAGTGTTGGCATCTAAGCTGAAGGTCAACCCTTAAGATGAATTTAGTTTCAAAAGAATGACTATAATTAGCAGCACGGTCAAAAATAAGCTGCAAATGATCATGATAGACTGGTTTCAAATTAGGCATAATTAGGTATGATTAAGAATTGACCATAACTAAGGACATATAGTAGTGCACTAATTGTGTTGATGTATGGAAATGTGCCAATTATTGATGGGTGTTCAGGTTTCCCTTGTTATGAAGCAAAAATGGCATATGCACACACTAATGGAGTCTTGTGAACAGAAGCGAAGACTAAAGGATCACACGTGAGAACTGAAGGATGTGTTGAATCTGTGGTAGAGTGATATGTGGGTCCTAAGATCTAGAACATTCACCATCATAGATGTTTTCATAAGCCTAGGAGGCTCCATCCACAAAAGTATATACCATTATAGAGGTCATGATGTGAATAGACAAGAGAGTCATGGAAATCCCAATGACTGTATTATGGCATGATGCATATATTACATATTGTATATAGCTAGATCTGTAAACCCTCTAATATAAATCTAGCCATATAACCACTATAAGTATAGAATGTATAATTATATGGTATTGACAAAGAGAGATATGAAAGTATACTTTATCATTTGTACGTTGTTGAAGTGCGTGTCCAGGGAGGTAAGGTAGACAGGGGGGATGGTGGAGGAGAGAGAGAGGAACCATGCACAATGTAAAGAAATTATTATGGACATGTAATATTACACGTTGGACTAGTATGCATACACTGCAGGTTCTATCACACCATACCCTATGATCCTCAATTAACAACTTTTCTGCAGTCAATGGTTTCCTAGAGTTCACCCTTGAGCCCATAACTGTAGCTTCTCCCCTCCTTTTCTTGGTTAATAGCTCACCTAGCACATTAGATTGCATAGTTGCAACCCATAAGGCATGGCACCACTTTAAGACTTAGCCTGTTTCACTTATGCCTCCCAAGTCATGTCTTTGCAACCATTTTAGCCATCAAAGGACAACCTTTTGACAAAATAGTATTCACGGTGCCATCATTAAACTATGGGATCTATTGTGTGGAAATCTACGATTTGCAAGAAACCGAACATGAAACTAAAACAATGTAAACATACTAGAGCAGATGAACCAACATCATTTAAGTTAAATATTTGTTGCCATATAAAAAAGAAGAAAAAAACCCTAGAATGACCTTAGGAAAGAGATTAGCAAAACAACCCAATGGAGTATAATGTAATCAATCCAGCTTCTTCACAGCCATGTATTAATATTTTTGACTCCAATAAATTTTAAATGGCTTTGAATTTCTAATGCACAAAAAGCTTGTTTTAGCAACAAAATAGATGCCTTAGTAATTGATCTTTAGTTGATCTAGGTAAGTAAAAATTACCAAACATAAACAATGCTTTACTTTGTATGGGAATGCATGTGCCACTATGAAAACCACTTCCATTCTACACCCACTCGTTTCCCAATAATGCTTCCCAAAAAGAGAGTTTGGGCATTGCTCTTAGTCACAATATGCATGTCTTTGGGTTCCAAGTTGAAAAGGAAATAAAAATATTATATTGATGAAACCATGTTAAGTTTAGACATACAAGTTTCACACACTACTCTGCTGGAAAATGTGACCTCGAAAAATACATCCAAGGACCAAAAGTGATCACTAACATGAGAAATTGAAAATAAATTGCATTCTTTGATGATTTGCAAAAACCATAATTACCTTTCTAGTACAGGAGATGGGAACGGGTACTGGTACACCATTTTCAAAAAATGTTGGAGTTAGATAGTTGGAAACAACAAAAAATAATTTTAAATATTCATATATAATTTTAATTTAGAAAATAATAGCCATACAATGGATATACAAATTTATCGAATGTAAAAAACTAATATGCTTAAAAAGATTTAAAAATTAACATTTTGAAGTATTAAACTATATAAAAGTTCAATGCATGTACACATCTTATGCCATATTATTGTTCCCCTTTGTACTATTACCTCTCTGGGATAAATTTTGATGCAGAAAATAGAAACTATAAGTCTATTAGTGTATTTATTTAGGATTTTTAGCTTTTTGCAACCACATATTAGCACTTTGCAAAACCTAGTGTAATTTATATGATTTTCTAAGAAAACTCTATATGAAATTACCCAATTTTCAAGCGATGCTTTTAGGAGACATATAGAGATGCAAGGAAACTTCATATGAAGACTCCTAGTGTTTAGAGACATCCCCATATGGATTTCCAAGATGGAGACATGTTTTCAGTACAGGAGACAAGTACCATGGGTCAAGGTACAAGTCTCATGGTAACTATGGAAAAAATTAAAGAAGAAGGCAGTCAGAAGTCCACATGTTCAACTATTTCACTCACAAGCCAACAACTTGCTCTCAACAATAGAGCATATGTATGCATCAAATTATAAATAGTTAGTAATGCTCTACTATTGAAGATCAATCTTTTGGGTATCCATATTACCTATATGAGAACTCACTTCAGTTGGGTTCTAATTTTACAGCAATAATGAAGATTTTTTCCAGTTTCTAGAAAGAAGGGAGCAAAAAAAAGTTAAAAATATAGTTCAAGGTTTTGCATATTTAGGGTTTTAGTTTACATTGCATTAGTCTTCACTTTTCAGATTTTATAACAGCTTCTGTTTCATTTTTCAGCAGTTGATTTCCTATTCAAAATCAAATTTCTTTTAATTTTCAATTTCATATTTATAAGATTTAGAAAAACTATAGTACGTATTCCATTTAGGCTCATACTACTATTATAAGAGAATTTTCTTGGATTCATTGGAAAGAATAATATCATGGAGGACCACATCAGAAGATATTTGAAAAATACACTCAAAATTTCCTTCAACAAAAACATAAATCAGAATTCAGGAATGGTGCACAGTACACAATAAGTGAATACAACATAAAGGTCAGAACTATATTGCACATAGGAGCCCAATGGTACAAATAGTATGAGGTGATACCAAAAGAGATTTTCATACCAAAAGTCACATAACATTCACTATTATAATACAATTTTCATCAACTCCATAATAATTTATCATTTAAACTCTCTTATTGTAGAGACATGCACCAGAATAAATCATATAAGAAAAATATTTGCTAATTAGCATAATCTTTTACTTGTTAGATTGTAGTGATATGAGATTTGAGGCATCCATAATTTACAAGTTGTGAAAGGATACATACACCAAATCATGTTCATACAAGAAATCATAATGCAATAAATGTAGAGAGCTATTGAAATAAATCAAATTCTTATTCTGATGGATACCTGGTGCAATCACTAATGGTCTCACAAGATTCTCCCCTTCCTTAACCTTTCAAGCATTTTCCACCATTCTTCTCCCCCCTTGCATCCGTTCACCTATAACTTTAGGCAGGGTAAGCAATATCATATCGGTTTTGCTATAACAGAGGAGATCAGTGGTTTGTGTACTAGGTCTTAGATTCAAGAACAATCATTACTATTCATATGCAGGCTTCAGATCTAAACTGGAAGTGATTCTATTATGAATGAAAGTCACTAATAGTTCTATCATTATAGGGCATATATTGTACATGGTAGTATAGTTTCAAGAATATGACAATTTCATAAACCTAGGATAGTCTACAACTATAAATCTAAACTTTGTATACTTATGGGTATTTGTTCTATAATAGAGGACTAGAGTGTTAGCATTAGAAGAAAAGTATGTGGAAGTTAAGGATAGTCAAAGCAAAGGATCCATGACAATTAATAGTGCATTTTTAAGGGATAGTCATGTGACTATTATAATAGGGTATTGAAGAGACCTTAATTCCTCTTATGCAAAGATCTAATGTTGATAAGTTGAAGTCCATTGAAAGTAAAGAGTGGGCAGGAGGTTGCATGTTAAACCCTTGGCCAAGTTTATCAGGATAGTCAGAGAGTATATGATGCAAAGGGAATAGAGTTTAAGGACAATGATCTGTGACCTTGAAAGTATGCTCTTGAAAGAGGACAGCATAAGCAAGATAAAAGTTTAAACTTCAAAGCATAAATACTATGCATGAGGACAATCAAAAGCTTTTATATGCATGATATAAAGGGTAGTCTTCAAGAGCTAATGAGAGCTCATAGTCATTAGTATGAGGGACATGGCAACCAAAATCAGATAGTCAAAACCCTATTGCTTGCCATAGTACATGGGAACAAAAAATTCTCTTGAAATCATAAATAATCAGAAATACCCATTAACAAATAGGGATATCATTGATGAACATGGCTACCAAACAACTCACTCACCTAGCTTCCACCGCAGATTTCCCTCACCTTTTTTATAATGTCCTCATCAATCTTGTCTTGATACTTCTTCAAGGCTAGGAACACCCCAGGCTTGAGCACTAAGCCTAATCCATAATTACAAACACCAAATTTAATCAAGAATCTCATACACCCGCAAAGAAAAGAATCAATTCAAAAGAATAAGAAAAGAAAAGTTGTACCCGCAGTGAAAGCAATTAATTTTTTTGAAAAGCTCAAAAAAATGTACACCTACTTGAAACCAATTTGCAAATAATGAAAAATAAAAGAACAATCAAAGGAATGGGTTTGAATTCCTTCACATACCAGCCCCAAGGCTGTCAAAAGCCACCAGAAGGTGCTCTATATTACACAAAATCAATGTCAGCAGGACTTAGCTACAAATTATCCACGACCCATTTCAAAGCATAAATACTCTTCTCACTTTCATCTACAACAACCAAAATTCTTCCCTTAACACCCTCCACTATAATGATCCTTAGCTTGATGCAAAAGGAAAATGCATGTTAGAGGGAAAATGAATTGGGAGAGGGAAATAAAAAAATTATTGTCTTAATTTAAGACAATCAAAACATAAAATATATATTTACTAGCAATTGCACCTTAGTGTGCAATGGGTACACCGAAGAAGTGTGGAAAGTCAATTAAGATAAATTTTGATCTATTTTTTGTAATATATAAAACTATTTTAATCATTTTATATAATTAATAGTTTTATTTTAAAATATAACATATAATAATAGATATAATTTAATTATTTATATGTTTTTATTATTAAAATATAATCCACATTTCATATAATAATTAAAAAAATCAATTTAAAGAATTATTAATGATATAAATAAAATAAATTTAAAAAATTATTAATGATATAAATAAAATCAATATAAAAAATTAAAAGTTAATTTTTAAAATAAAATCAATATCTAGCTTTGGTAGGAATGTGTTACATTTTAAAATAAATAAATTTGACTCATTTCAAATTTTAAAATATGGTTATTTGTGATGCTTAGAATAATAAGGGGGTAATCAATATTTTATTCAAGGCCAAGCCTTGGTTTTATAAATAAATATATCCCCAAACATACAAAGAAATTTTAACACCTAGCGATTGTTGACAATAAAATGGTTTGTCTTAAATGCAAAATAAATAAGAAGAGGATTAGTTAAAATGAAGACCCATATTTCAATGTGAAGGCTTACTGGCTACATCAAAAGGCGATGAATACTAACATGGAATTTATTAACAAAATGATCCGCTTGGATTATGCACTGGAAATGATGGAAGTTGCCATCAACAGTTAATACAGAAAAAAGCAGCGGAAAAATCATGATAAGGGATGAACGGCTGAGATTCGTTTAATGGAAAGAAAATTGATATCAACCATTGATCAACACTTTTTAGCTTTGTCCTATTGAAATAGGATATGCCTTTGGCATAAATTAATTTCTTAAACACCCCTTTTATGTTGTAGTGTGGATTGTTTAAATAATATTTTATTAGTGAAATTAACCAGAATTGCTCTTTGATACATTTGACATGCTAACACAATAGGAAAACCAAACTAACTTCAAGTCATAGTTAAAAACATTAATGATTCATTAACATAACGAGTAATAAAAGTTAAAGAATGTAAATGTTAATTTTTTTATAAAATATGTGAAGGCCTTAAAACTGCACCGAGAGGCAATGCCTTCTACACAATAGGTATTTTTGGTGCACCAAGCAACCTAGGCGGCCAAATGGCCCACTTAGGTAGGGGTCCCATGAGGAGGGCTTAAGGTCTATGGATTATGATCAAATTCAAAAGAAAAAAGAATAGATGAGTAATAGTCATTTATTTAGTCATTTTTATTTGTCTGACCAATTATTTAGTTGTGATTTTACCTGATGACCAAATTAGTGACTTATGATGATCAAATTAGTCATTTATTTGGAAAATTCTACTAGTGTTAGTCGACTAAAGTTTTAATCACATGACTAAAGTTTTAGTCAATGAAGTCATTTATTTGCCAAATTTACTAGTGTAAGGTCAATTTGATGGTATGGTTTCAAAGTAAGTACATGTGATTCTGTGATATGTTTAAAAGTGAATTTGAATTTGGATATTTGTGGATCTCCCTTTCATTTCATCACAAAGGACCTTATTCATGACCAAAAACATTAAGACACCCTAAGCACTAATTGTTGCAGGGGCACCAAGAGTATTTTATGCAAATGTTGACAATTGAGGTCTTTTGGTTGTTTAGGGGTATTTGAGTCTTTTTGTTCAAAAAATAAAATCATTTAGACCACTTTATGATGTAAGGAGTCCTTTTATAGGTCTTTAGGTGGTTGGAAGGTCTAAGTTGCAAAATATTGCAAAAATTGCAAAATTGTGTAAAAGTTGTCAAAATTGCAACTTATTGTCAAATGGTGGAAGTTCAAGAGTCATCTTGTTGTAGTTCATGGGGAAAGTAGTTGGAAGTTGTTTAGTCATATTTAGGCATGGTCCTCTTTCACACCCAAAAACATTGAATCACTCTGAGGTACATTCAACTGGCTGAATCCCTTAAGAGT